>JACEGR010006308.1:0-62279 GCA_014170235.1 Listronotus bonariensis
TACAATCAACAGGGAATTATTGGAATAGACAAATAGTGCTAGCAGTATTAAGGGAAAAACCTTATTTTATTACTGCTAAACCTTAACGCGCCTATGTGAATAAGTGTTATTGGTCAACATGACATGCTTGTATTATTTTTAACCTAAAACTGGAATATTATTTGTTTTTATTTATAGTCTATTTTATTTATTTGTTTTGTACAGTTAAAAATGGAGAAGGTTTTACTTTTTTAGTATATTTTAAAGACAAAATTTAAAAATAAACAAAAATTATCTTAACCCTTAACCTCATTTTGTTTTCAAATGTCAAAATAAGGAAGGGAAAGGACCGACTATATTTTGGCATAATAAAAGTTCAGCAGTAACTTTAATAAAGTTTCCCTTATTTAAAACCACTACTGAGCATGCGTAATCTCAAAATACTGCTGAATTTATTACTGCTAGACCTTATATGAATTCCAATAATTCCCTAATAACTATAATTTAATATTTAAAGGAAACTAGACTTAGAAATAGGCAACGTTTACCTAAGAGGTAATTAGTGTCCTCATCGGTGCATTTTAAACCCTCTGAGAGACTATGACGCAATAAGCATTCACAGTACGATTGTACATAATGTAAGATACAGACAATCTAACCTTATACCTATTTAAAAAATATAAAATTTAAAAGCAACGTCTTGGTAAGGATTATTATAGGCCTCATTAACATGCTAAATTTGCAGTTACTCGAGCTTCGTAGAAACCTATTGGGTTGCAAAGCTGGGATGATAAGAAGAAAAAAATGTTATATAATGTATACTTTTTCATCGGGGCGTTAAGCGGCTATAGATGTCAAAAAATATATATATATTTTTATTATGTCGGCTTGTGGAAATCGTTCAAATCGTATTGAATTTTATATTTTTCTTTATCCTTGAATTAGTTTCTTAAAAAAAATAACCACGCTCGAGCATCTCAAAATGACGATTTTTTTTACAACTTTGTAGTCCTCCGCTTTCTTTACGTCACTCTCAAATTGTCAGATTAATGGAATATACACTCTTTAGCATGTAATTAACTCATCCTATCTTAACTGACGCTTGCACGACAATTTCTGATGGATATATTTTTGTTTTTACGATCGCCCTGTATACTGGGCTCATATTTGAGTGGAGATATTTAATCGGGTATAAGGTATCCTCCGGTATATTTTCTGAGGCGCTGTAGTAACTTCCAGAAATCCCCTCTTGGGGTCCCCTACCATTATTAGCCTGATCGTCGACACATTTTAAACTCTATGGGAATCAATGATGCAATCCACATTCTGGTTAGATTGTGAATAACGTTAGATACAGACAAAAATACATTACTCTGTAAAACTAAAGTTAAGTAGGGGCAACGTTAATGTAAGGGATTCTTAGCGACCTCGTCGACACGTTTTAAACTATTTGAGAAGCAATGACGCAATTCGCATTTATAGTAAGAGTGAATATCGTTAATTACAGTCAATCATCATTTAGACAATCATTACAGGCCCGACGAGAGGTCGTTGAAGGCGTTACAAATTACCTAGGCCCCGGGTGATTGGGGCCCGCGCGAGATGAAATGGAGTCACAATATGACTTTGAGGAAGTGTGAACCTTTTCTTTTTTGCCTTTATCAACTTTTCTAAGGGTAATTTCGAAAAGTTTTTATGGCTATCTTTCTTTTAAGGGCCGTAGCTTTCAGTTCGTGCCGGGGCCGGCAGGGCTCTCCGGCAGCCTGACGAGTCAGCCTAAATGTTTGCGGTTTCGGCGCGGTAATTATATGAGTTAAACGTCAGCACAACGTTTAGGGCTCCAACTCAAGCCCAACCTACGCTTTTGGTGTGCAAATACCGTTTTTATTTTGAGGTTATCATTGGTTAAATCGCCGAAATTTTTATGAATTTGTACGGGAACTTAAGTTAAAAAAAGCATCAATATTTGTAGTTGAAGAGATTCTTCATTGCCCCTCCTGTGTGCCCACCTCTGCAGGCTCTGTCAATGGTGCTAGCATGCTTTTTGTTTAGTGTCAATTTATTTTTAATTTTATATGAATAGAATTTAAAAGCATAAATGCTACAAGAAAGAGAATGTAATCCTCGACAATTTATGTTAGGTTGCATTGATTTGGTTGTATTTATTCTGCCTTAGCTTGCTGTACTATCTTAAAAATCTCTCTTGCTTTGTATTAACACGAAAAAAATTATGAATAACTCAACACTACTTTCAAATGCCAGTGCTTCAAGCGCGGTCCGTGTTCGCATTGACCACACCTAATGTTTGGCCCACAACATGTCAAAAGTTGCCACATGCCTGGCTTAGGGCATTGAGGGAGTCTTAAATCCGGCACTGAGTAAAATAGCTAAGGTTAAGTCGCATTCGACGTGAGAAAGATTAAGATTAAAAATGAGAGAATTCCATTTTAAGTAAGAGGTACTGTTTTTCGTAAAGAAACTGAAAAATTTTGGTGGGATGAACTTGTCCGAGGACTTGCAGTCTGTCTGCATGCACTTACGGATCAAAGTCAGGCTATATTCAAAAATATAAGTATGACACTTCAAACAATGGTGCTGCTACAGGCTTGCCCTAAAAAAATTATGAGTCATGACTAAGTTTAAAATAAAAATATAACCTCATAAGGTTGTTGTCACACCTTTATTATAATCGCAATTTTATTTTTTATCTACAGCATGACAAATGCTAATCACCCCTATTCTGTATTCAAAGTTTTAAAATTTGGTCAACCTAATTACGATTTTTAGTACATTCTGTGTTGTTTGTGGTTTATGAAACTACTTTCTGGCTTTTCAGAAATGCATGTTTAAAAAAATAGCGGGGTTTCCATTATACAGGCCATGTCAAAAATTTTGAGTTATTTTTTTAATTCATATAAATATATGCCTTGACCATACTTAATTCTCTTGAGCAGCCCTGCGGCCAGTGCTTTTTTTAATGCAATAATTCTTCTAAATTTTCTCCATTGATAGGTGCTTTTTGAGTATAGAGTTGCAGGTTGCTTTCTATTCGCTATCGTATTTCTTAATCGATCTAAAGGTTTTATTAACATTTAAGTCACATATTGCAGAAAAAAAGTAGAAAATCATGGTCTTTTCTGAAGCTTGAAATGATTGGTCGTGCCAAGGTTTATGTCCGTAAATTTAAAAATAAAAATAATAAATAAGTATTAAGTGTGCGCTGTTTTCCTGCATTTAAATAATGTGCTAAAACATATTAGTCGTGAGATCCAGCTTAGTGGTTTTAAATTAAGAAAACATACTACAACCTGATTACTATACTAAAATTGATATTTTATCTCAGTTTTTCATCAAAAATTCCTGACGGCATTCTTTACCTCAAATTGCACTAAAGCTAATTAAAAAGAAACCAAGCTTTAAATTTCGCTTACGACATAACTCTGATCTTAAAACCCAAATTTCTCAGGAATAGAGCATGTTTAAAAGATTAAACAAATGTGGTTTCTTCTGTTGATCAGTAAGTAAAGCTTCGTCCGATGGCTCCGAATAAAAAATTTGCATTAATTTAACTCTTACTGACGCAAGCCCGAAATGATTCACCAGAAAAGATTGTGAAATATTTTTGAGATACCGTAAATCTAATCATTTGTGTCTCCCAGATGCGCATATTTTCAGTACGGCGGCAGCACTGTCTCATAAAGGTTTTTTAAATGTAATACCGATTCTTGCATACTGCTTTGGCGTTTCGAAAGCAACATGCCATTTAAAATGTAAAGAGGACATTATTACTCTGCTTAAGTAAAATTATTTCTATTATGTTTTGAAAAACTTTTATGAGATCAGTTCATGACTATGAGATTACGGATTGCAAGTCTCACGCTGTGCCAAATGTTTGTTTTGAAAGAAACCAAGAGGGTTAATTTTTTATTAATGTAAGAATAAGGCCTTACATTGCCCAGATTTCCCCAATCGTACAATAAATAAAAAATAATTTACTAATTATTTTTACTTGGATAATTATAATTTAACAATTGTGCTTAACGATGTCACATCCACATTTTTTAAGAGATTGTTATAAACTTTAAATGGTCAAGGGATGCGGTTCGAATCCTACCTGTCTCCTCGGGTCAATCCATGTCGATTTCTTGGAATTGTAGGGTCAGATAAAATATAACTTCCATCAGCCAGTCTAGCGTCCGAAATCCCAACCTTCCACGGCAGAGGAATTTCTCCATTCCTTTTTCTAGGCATTGTTTATTTTTAAAAGCGCACTTCCAACCCCACTGTAGCTGGCTTCAGCACACACACTACCATACTAACAACTACACGGCCATGTTGAATGCTGAACACATTATCAAGAACGGTCGCGGACGCGTGACGTGTCACAGTTCTCGACCAATCAGATCTGGTTTCCAACCTCGAGAGTAAGGAGTTCGAGTGACTAGCGTATTAAACATACACAACCATACCGCACATCATAACGCGCGCAGCGACTCTACTCAGGGAAGTGCAAACTATAAAAAACGGACGCCTACATTGCACTGCTCTTTATGTATCTATATTAATACTACCTACTGAATTTGTTTTAATCAGTCATTCTTACAGAAAAATGTGAGAGGAATGCGATTTTACACTCCCCTTTTAAAATATTTTTGTAATTTATTGAAAGCAATTGGTAAGATAAGTAAAATTAAAATATCAGATATTTGGATGTTCTTGGTTTATAAATATGATAAAATATTTAATTTAAAATTATATAGCAAGAATACAGAAATGTGAATATAAATATGCGATTTAATTAAGGCTTGCCCCTGCTAACATTTTCTCAAACTGAATTAAACAAATAATATTTGGCACTCTCTCCAATTTTAGTTTAGTGACTATTTATAGTTAAATACTTCTCTGACAATTTGTTTTGCAAAACCTAAAATAATTATTAAAATGGCTGTTACTGGATACTTCACTTTCTTTACACAACTGGCGTTTGCTGCAAGGACAGTGCCGAAAATAAATATCCCAAAAATCTTAAAAACCAAAAAATTAGGTTAAAATAATGCTAACACCGAAATGCATAGCACTTGTTTCCTGTAATTTGTGCCGGCCATAAAACTACTGTGTGGGACACTCATGAATCTTGTTGTTTAATTTTAAATCTGTAAAGTATTCTTGTTTTCTTTACTCTATGCACAGCATCGGAAATAAGGTAAATAACGTTATATAAATTTGTTTTTATGTAATACTGATCCTAAAATATTTTTATTTGTTTCTTCTGGGCTTGTTTTTCAAACTCTATGTAGGTATGTTTAGAAATATATCATCTTAAAAGAAGCAGTCCGCGCCATCTTGTTGCTAATATTTAAAGTAACTTTAAAACGCAGAAAGTAATGTTTACGAGAGTGTTCACTCTTTTCTGATTAATGTGGTAGTTTGATCTGGAACTAATTATATTAATAAAGGTAATAATAGCAAATATTTAACCGTTTTCTTTTAATGAAAAAACAAATGTGTCATTTCATCAGTATCAAAAATGCCACCTGTCACTCTAATCAACTATAAGGCAACACAAACACTTGCCTGAATATTTCTTTGAACAAACTTGAGTTGTTTTGACCAGTGTTACCACACAGTACATTTGTACTAAGATCTGAGTACACTTTCAATAGAATCTGGCGTGGTCTGCTTAGTGCAGTGCCGCAGTGAAAATCTAGTACGTTTTTAAAGTTCAGTGGCGCATTTACCAAAAGGCTGAGGAGTCAGGCTAAAGACCCATGGCAATACAATATTAGTTGGATTCCCAGTTTTGCGGATGATTTTTGAATTTAAAATTAATTTCGGTACGTACAACACGTATTTTTATCTCAGGAAGAAAACAGCTAACAATAGTGTCCCAGGATCTTGAGTGGTACTTCACAGAGGACCCAAATGGACTTAAAAAGTTCCACCCAGCTGCCTTCTTATGTCATTAATTTAGTACATTTCTAGTGCTTTTTTTTTTCTGGAATCCTAGTACTTTTATAAAAATCATTGTACAGCGACGCAAGTTTCCTAGGCCGTGGCCGCTAAGTTTACAGTGGAAAATGGGGTTCAAAGTTGCAAGTGATCCTCTAAAGGGTCAGAATTTTTTAGTTGTTGTTTATGGATGAATGGTGGAGGAGGATAACCATCTGAAATGAACAAAAAGTTGGCATCGTCAGAAAGGAGCTAACCATGTGGGTTTTATGCTTTCCACAGTAGCCAGAAGGAGGTTCAACCAATGAGCACATGAATTCCCACAAATGAAGGTGGACAGAATGAGATGCAAAATAAAAAAGGAAGAAATATCAAAATCCCTCCACTGGCTACTGTAGCGCCATCTGATTTGCTACGTTCGATCTTTTGGCAAGCTTTTTCAACCTGTCCGCCACTATAAAAGATGGTTATCCTCCCTCCACCATCCATAGTTGTGTTGGGAGGCGTATTCCTTCCTACCTCGACAGAACCGTTCACAGAACCGTTCTCTGAACTGTCAATGAGTGTTTCAAGAACTGGGGTTTCTTCAACATGAAAAAAAATGTCATAAATTGTAAAGGGCACTTGTAAGGTGTATGGGTCTGGCAGTTTTGGGGCATAAAGGAATACTAGCAGGTGGCTTAGGCTAGTTATTATGCTTCGTTTACAGTTTATTTCCCCTGGAAGCTTCAATAATTATTAAACTAGCTATTTAAAATCTTAAAAATTACTTTCACTTTAAGTGAATAGCCGAGTTCAACGGCGTGGCTTCATGAGCCCAACGATCTGCTTAGCATTCTCTGAGTGCTATTGCAAGCTCTTCTCTGGACGGCTCAAGTGCCAGCTTCCCAACGGTTAGCAATATCTGGAGTTAAAAATTCAGAATTTGACCATGCAAGAAAAAATATTTTTTTGATCGTGGCCAAACTGCAGTTTCTACGATTGACGACTTCGACGATCTGAGACTTTAAAGTACTCATCGCAGCATCAAGTTTTTGCGTTGTAGCTTCAGTGTCAAAAACTGTACACACGATCTGCATCGGCTGCTCCAGTGTGGCAACAATAAGAAATTTTTTTAGTCTAATTTTTATAGGTTTAGATATGAAACATCTGACAGTGAATATTTTGAGAGTGCAGATGAAGATTTTGATTCTGACTGCGAGGAAGAAAGATAAACCCTCTTCAATCAGTAGGACAAGAATTAGGCCATATAAGATTTAATGAGCACTGAAGTATGCAAACTTAAAAAACGTGGAAAGAAACTATATTGAACCAATATAAGGGAACAGAGAAGAATCCCAATTTGAAGATGAAATGGTCAAAGATCTCTCTCCTGAAACGTAGTGGTAATTAAGAAAGCGGCATTGCTATAACTCCATGAAGTCTAGATGAAGGCGGTAAGTAAAGCTTACGTTACAACTAAAAAAGAATGAAATAAATGAAGAAAGATCATTAGATACTAGACAATGTTTGAAATTGTAAAGGGAAGCCTGCAGAGGAATTTGGTTAAAAATGATGATACCAGATATTGACACTACAAGTACAGCTCTGAGGGTGGTAGATGAGCACTTCAGTTTCTAATATTATGCTTTCAAAATATTAGCCCGCAAACTGAAACAAAGGAGGAGCCTAAAGTATTGTCTGGCAGAAGAGAATTTGTGGAATGAGTGATGACCTGGGTTGGGAGGTCAGAGGCGGTAAAGGAAGAAATACAAAAAATAGAAGCCTGAGTCAGAATTTTGGCAAAAAAAATGAAGCCCAGATGGATTGGGGATGATTCTGAGGCAGAATGGGAATCTGAAAAGCCCAGTATCAACGGAACAGTCCACAATAATGTTGGTTTTATTCAGAAATTACATCACCACAGGGTATAAGAAGCGACACAGAGTCCCAATATTATTGCTAGCTTCTTCGCTAAGGAGAGCTTGTGGGAGGATGATGGTTGGGAGACCACTTGAAAAGCCTGAAGATAAGCCAAAGGAGGCAGAGTGAGGACGTCCAATCTGGTTGGGGTGGATGGGGTCCCAGTTGGGGCGTCTCATCATTATTCAAATACAGCTTCCACTAAGGTGTGTGTCCTCTACAACAAGCCATGTGTCTCCAGGGTTTTGTCTACAGTTTTGGAAAGTGGTAATTGAGAATTCCTGGTCCAGAAGAAGTGGCTATGAAAATTAATAGTTTATTGTGGCACAAAAATGTCCAAGGATGGGCTCAAAAGACAAAGAAGTCAAAAGGATAGCAACTCTACAGACGATTCTGTCCAGTATTTGGGTTTAGATAATTTAGTATCAGGAGTGTCACAAAATAACTAAATTTGGCTGAGAGTCAACAGGAAGTAAAGTCATTACAGGGGAGTTAGATACCTTGGAAGCAATTGGAAAGAGCTCTGTAGAGGTTCTACAAAGGAAAGGAGACCCTGGTTTGAAAAAGAAAAGGGCGCTTCTTAAGCGAGACACTGGAAAACCAAATTTGTTCTATATCCAAAATTCTGAGGAAGCCAAAGAAAAAAGCAGAAGAAAGAGCATCAGACACCTTAATCAAAAGTTATATTGTAGAGATTAAAAATGCCGAAAAATTAAGCGAAGCTTTATTTGATGACCACGAGGCTTGGTTCATCTGGAAGCTTTGAAGTGCTGTCAAAGACTTTTGCTAGTATGATGGCTTAACTCGTGTAACAATTCCTTAAGTGGCTCTGCATTAAAAGAAATGCATGAAGCTTTGGAGCAAGTAAAAGAAAATATGTGGAACTACCACAAGAAGATGAAGAGGGATGAGAGAAATTTACACTGGAACCCGAAGGTAATTGAAATTGTTACAAATGCACGTTCAAAGAGGAATTTGAGTAATTCCATTTCCTACTGATAGGCTATTTTCCAACATGTAGTGAGTCTGATACATGGTTGGAAAATCTTAATTTAAATTTTATTGATGACAGTGAATTACATCAACAAGCTATTGAAACTCTGGCTCAGCTTACAGCATTTGCTGTAGAACAGTTCCATAAAACTGGAGAGCTTCTTATGGTTAAGGATCATAGAAGTACTGCAAATGAAGCCGACAGTTTAGTCCAGTAAGTATTGGCAGCAGACTTGGGTATTATTTGAATACTCGGTATTCTAAGTCCTATTCAAAATACATTTGGCTGATATTTGAATAGCATTCAAATACATCTGTGTTTGGTATTCAGTATTCAAATTAATCCTATTTTGTTTTCTGGATTGCGAATACCATTTTTGAATCATAGTATTCGAATACCGAGATTTCAATAATTTGGTTGAATCCTGGAATGTCTATACCAGAATTTGAATATCGGAATGTCAATACCAGGATTAAAAGATTGTTTTTTAATGAGAAAAAAGTAAAAACAAAGAAATATCAGAATTACTTTTTTCCTTTTTTTTGCTCCTCAAAAAATATGATTTCTGAATAAATTAATAAATGAAGTTTTTATTAGTCACAAATATATACCTTCTAGGTGTATAACATGTAATTTTTTTAAATTAATTAATAAAACAAAATTACTGAATGTGGAGATGCTGGTATCAAGGTAATGCTTTTTTGTTAAGAATTTTTTTCTTCAGTATTTATAAAAACCCAATCTTGGTATTCAAATACTTTTAGAATACAGTATTCAAGATTTATACACTGAATTGTATCCGCAGTTGGTTTCTTGTGAAACATTTTTTAAATATTAATACTAAATAGGAAAAATTGCTTTTTAATGTTTCAAAAATTATTAGAGCATTACTCTACAATTGTTTCGCCTTTCTAGGGCTTCATCAAGAGTACTTCGTATACGAAGTACTCTTGATGAAGCCCTAGAAAGCGAAACAATAGTAGAGTAATGCTCTAATAATTTTTGAAACATTAAAGCAATTTTTCCTATTTATATTAATATTCAAATACACAATTTCAGTATTTGACTGAATCCTGATTGGCAGTTATACTAAATATAATAATATTTGTGAAGACTTCAAGGGTTGATAAGTAGTGTACAAAATTTTATAATAAAAAAGAATATACTTAATATATAATTTGGAATGAAAAGTTCCAAGAATTAGAGGCGCTAGAATTTTCAAATTATTTTATCTAAATCATCAAATTTATACCAGATAAAGAGAAGAAAATTTTAATCTGGAATTTGTGAAAAAAGTTTTTTTTTGTTTTACCCCCCTTCCTAGCAAAACCTTAAGTTTTAAATGCGAATCCTCTAATTGTATTTTTTTTCGTGAATGGGGGGAACAAAAAACAACTTTTTTCGCAAATTTCAAAATAAAAATTTTCTTTACCAAAGTATTTCCTCTTAGCATCACCATGGTCCCAAGTTAGATTTAAACAAGGAGTTTAAGAACAAAATAAAAATAATCATATTTATTTTATTAATTTACAATCCTAAAACAGTACTTACTTTCTTTTAGGATAACTTGTACTTTAAAGTCGCTAATTTTGGGCCAAGCTGGTAAATTTACTGATAAACTGAGCTCCATGGAAAAAGCCAACAAAGATAGTATTAGTGAACATATTACCAATATTTTCTTTGAGGTAAGAACTTTTAAAAGGACTAAAGAGTGTTTTTAATTTAAATAATGTAGGTTTTTCACTAGTACATCTTTTATTTTTCAGGCTGCAAATAGTGGAAGATATATTCAAGACGCATTCCAGTTAATAATACCAGTGTTGCAAGTTGGGGCGGTGTAGAAATATTTAAAAAATAGTATGTTAAAATTTTTGGCAGTACTGGATGCCATGTGATTTTTAAAAAATGTCATTATTAAAATAATTTTCAAAATGATCACAAAATTATCTAAATGGACAGTTAAGCTCTCAAATTCACAACTCTTACATATTAAATAGCTTTTCCTAGTCATATATATATTTTTTAATCCTTTAAAAAGTCGCAAAAAATATGACTAATCAATCAACAAAAAAAATGGCAAAACAAAGTAATAGAAAAGTAATTAAAATTACAAAAATACATTCGTTTTAACTTTCTGAGACCTCTTGGTTTATCGCTTAACTTAAGTCTCCCTGTATTTATAAAAAAATGTAAAAAACTTGTAAAATTAATTATTTCGATAAGTTAGTATTTGGACATATATATTTAATTATAGATTAAGTTTAATAAATGGTTTTGTGTAAATATGTATATTGTCTTAATAAACTAGACTTCCAATTTTTTAGTAACCATTTAAATATTTTTTACAAACTAGTAGTTCTGAGTTAGTCATTTTCCATAAAAATTTTGCTTATTAAAAAATTCGATTTACAAAAAGAAAATTTTGCTTCTATATACAGGGTTTGCAAAAACTTAATAAATATTTTTTTTCTTCAAGAGTACACTACCTTTATTTTTCATTTTTAGTCAAAATGTCATTGGGAAAATTTATTAAGAACAATGTTTGTAATTGTTAACCACAACAATACTAAAATTTATTGAACTCCATAATTTGTTGAAAACGCCTTGAGCACATTTTTTGTTTACAGCTGAAAAATTGTGTTTTGTAGAAATTTGGAGAAAGGAGGTGTTTAAAAGCAAATTATGAAAGCTTTTTAAGTCATTTTATTATAAAAATTTAAAATAATAATTTTTGATAACCCAAAATCAATTTCATGAATCTCTTTGATACCCCTGTAAAACTAATTAAGTCATTTTAAATGTTATTCTAAATAAATTTTCTAAATATTTTGCTTAAAAATAAAAAAATAAAAGTACCTACTCTTGGAGAAAAAATCATATTTTTAAGTTTTTGCAAACCCTGTATAAAAACAACATTTTCTCTTTGTGAATCCAATTTTTTAACAAGCAAACATTTTTATAAAGAATTACTTTTTTCGAAAAATTAAGTTTTTGTTCCATTTGTCCTCTTGTTAACCCCATCTGTGGACAGTCTGTATATACCATCGTACAAGTTCAAGCAAAGTGAATATACAGTATGGTTCATTAAGTGTGCAACAAATGGAAAACTTTTATTAGCAATTTGGTAACAGGATATACAGAGTAGGTTAAAAAACAAAAACTCTCCTTTTATTGATTTTACAACAAAATTTTTGAAGACATTGTTAAGATAAGCTCACCCAATTTAGTTTACGTTATTTTCTAATATGCCAATTAACGATTTTTAAGAACAACTATTTGTAAAATTTAAAAAATTGACAAAGACATTTCCGTTACTTGTGGATTCGTTACGGTATGTATCAGGTATGCAACAATTTTCAAATAGTTTTTTTTTAAATAAAATTTAATTGACTTATTAGAAAAACCGAAATTTAATATGTAAGCTTATCTATCAATTGTCTTCAAATTAGTGTAATATACAGGCTGTTACAAATTCAAAGAACACCATTAGGTTCTCGGAAACGGTAAGAGATACGGGGTTGGTTAAATTGGGGCAGTTTCGCATTTTATTGCTTAACAATATTCCGTTTTAAAAATTTGCATCCGTTCCGGAATTATCCGGCAAAACCTAAAATTTTGCGAAACAGTTTTAATTGTTTTCTTGGTTTATTTAAAGAGATATTTTCAACTAACGACACTTTAACATTGCCACTTTTTCTGTTTTATAAAATGATGTCACTAAATTTAAAAGCCGACGTTTCGTCTTTGAGCCACCATTATCAACTTTGTTTTTTTCAATGGGCGGAATATTTGGTTTTAGACTTAATACACTCGTATTTTGATCTAAATACAAAGATATGTCACACTTTACATTTATGCAACGTTTCGAACAAAAAGAACACCATCCACTATTTTTTCCATTAAAAATTACTTTTTTAATCCAAACCATTTTGGAAATTTCCATTTGAAGGTAAGTATGCATCAATTTATTTCTATTATTACTCATTTTTATTCCTTTTAATAATTTATTTATTCATAATTTAACTAACAAGCTACAAAAATTAAGGTAATTTACATACATTTACTTATACGTAATAAAATAAAGCAATTAATTTAATCAAACGCCTCTATCAACTTTATCGTAGCCTGTCATTAAAAATGGATGCATACTTACCTGCAAACGGAAATTTCCCCGAACGTTTGAGGTAAAATCGTTTTTTGTAATGGCGAAATTGTGAATGATGATGGTTTTTTGGTTCGAAACGTTACAAAAATGTAAATTGTGATATATCGTTGGTTTTAAAATTAAATTACGACTTTACTAAGTTTAAAACCAAATATTCCGCCCATTTAAAAACAGAATTGATGATGGTGGCTCAAGGATGAAACGTCGGATCTTAAATTTAGTGATATCATTTATAGAACAGAAGAAGTGGCAACGTCAATGTGTCGTTAGTTTTAAAATATGTCCTTAAATAAACAGAGGAAAAAATAAAAACGGTTTCGCAAAATTTCGGTTTTTGTCGGATAATTCCGGAACGGCTACAAATTTTTAAAACGAAATATTGTTAAGCATAAAGATGCGCAACTTTGCCCGAATTTAACCAACCTGTATCTCTTACCGTTTTCGAGATCCTATAATAATGGTGTTCCTCGAATTTGTAACAGCCTGTATATTTCTTGTAAAATCAATAAGGAAGCCAACATTTAAAGGTATGAAATAAATCTTTAAAAAATATTTATTTTTTAAAGAATAACAAGTTTAGTTGTTTTAGTTGAAAATTTTTGCCATAAATTTTACTTTTAATTCTCTAAAAGCTTCTTTATAGTCAGTCCAAGGTGTTTAAAGGGAAGGTGACCCAAGTTCGATATGACAGTAAACAGCTGATATTGTGACGTCATGGGAGTCCATTTTTTTACCAATTTAAAATTAAAAATATAGTTTATACAGTTGTTAAAGTCTTTTAATCCACCATTTACTCACAAATATAAACACGATTTTTACAAAACAATAAGGAAATAACGACATTTTTTAAAAAAGATACCCTTGATGTCACATCTATCGACTGTCAAATGAAAAGTTAGGCCACCTTGTCTCTATTGTAGTCGTCAAAACAAGCAACGGAGTATGGAGAAAGATAAACCTCATTTATTTAATTTGTAGTTTATTTCTTTGATGATGCCTTCATTGTAATGGTGATGACTATTATAAAGTAGTTATATATCAAATATATAAAGCATTAAGGGGATGCCGTAGCACGTTAAATGAGCTAAAACGCGATTCGCTGCCGTTTTTTAAATATTTGTTTGAGAAAAAGTTGTATATTCAAAAGTTTCTTAAAATGATCCAAATATTATCTGAAAGTTGATTATTTTTACGGTTTTGTAATTTTGGAAAATTTAATGTGTTAATTATTGCCATTACCAAAAATCAATTAACTTTCCGATAATCTTTGGATCATTTTAAGAAACTTTTCTATGTACAACTTTTTCTCAAAACAAATATTTAAAAACGGCAGGGAATAGCGTTTTAGCTAATTTAACGTGCTACGGCACCCTCTTAAAAGCAAATCAAGGGTTACATAGCAAATGAAACAATAAATTTCAAAATAATTTATTACAAAAAGAAAAAAGATATTACAAACTTAATATTTTAGGCGATAACTTTAATTAAAAAAGTGGTCATATTTTGCCCCTTTTGTTTCCAGTAGGAGGCTTTTGCAACTGAAATGAATTATTAAATGAAGGCTGTCCAAAAGAACTAGAACCAAATAATGATGCATTAGATGGCTGATTACCACCCAACGGGGTACCAAAAGCAGGTGTTCCGAATCCTAAAAATATATCAAAATTTAGCACATAAGGTCAATTTATTAAAAATCATATTTTACCACCACAGACGAACAGAAAAAATCTTTTTGGGGTCAGTAAAAGAAATTCAAAAGGATTTTTGACATCAACATTGTTTTTAGGATTGCCTTCCAGACACTACACTAAGCACTAAATACACAAATATTCAACAAGTTTACATCTTTCTAAGATTTATGTTTGCTACCTCAATAAACCATTTTTGCACTAGCCTATATTATTAAAAACTTACTTTTATCACATGTTGGCAAAAAAAAAATAAAAAAAACCTGTAATTTATATTATACTTTTTTTTAAACCATCGGGTTTTGCAGAGCAAGGACACATTTAGCAGTGATACTTAAAGAATTTCAGATTTCCATTGTTTTATTTTTAATTACTTACACAACGTTTCGGGCAGTCTTATCTCTGAATAATTAATAATTAATAGTTTAAAAAACTAAAAAACACGCTTTTATATGCAACCGAACTAAAAATTAGAAAATAATTTTTCATTACAAAGAGTTTGTCACTTCAGAATAAAAGCGTGGGGTGCTTAATATATTAAATGTTATAATTATTCTATTTGCAAATATCTATGAGGGAAAAGTTATGAAAAAATAGTAAAATGCACCCCACGCTTTTATTCTGAAGTGACAAACTCTTTGTAATGAAAAATTATTTTCTAATTTTTAGTTCGGTTGCATATAAAAGCGTGTTTTTTAGTTTTTTAAACTATTAATTATTTTTCATTTTTTAGTTCGTTATATCAATTAACTTTGCTACTCTTGACAAAATGGCGAAAAATTTTTTAGTGAACAAGAGTAGCAAAGTTTGGAATGTTGCCAACAGATGGCAACCCAGGTGTTGTTTTTATAATATAATGGAATTTCTTTTCCTGCCGATCCAAAGCAGGATAACGGGATACTGTTTGCAGATTATTGCATTGTCATGGGTCCTTAATACGTGTGCAAAGTTTCAAAGAAATCGAATAGCTGGAAGTTGGTTAAAATTAGGCTCAAAGATTCCGTTACATAGATAGCCAGATAGTTACAACCCAAGTTAATAAAAGCGTGTTAAAAATAAAGACAATGGAAGTCCGAAATTCTTTAAGTATAAGTACTGAATCATTGTCTACCACATTTAGACAGACGACACATTCAACCTTGTTGGCGTCACATCTGAGAATAACCTTTACTGGCATAAACACATTGTATCTATAAACATTGGGCCTTCAAAAAAGCTAGGATTTCTCTTTCGAGCCAAAATAGTATATTAGATTTCAAGTATGAAAACTAATTTCACACAAGTGGGAATATTTTCACATTTGGTCGTAGGAAAAATATTTTTCCTTCTAATGTATGTATGCCTCATTCGACCCCTCTGGAGTATTGATCTCATGTCTTGGGAATAGCGTCTTCCACAACCCTAAGCATTCCTGATTCCATTAAAAGAAGAGCTGTTTGTCTTATTAATGATTCTTTATTTACTGTAAGACTTCCTTCTCTTGTGCATCGTCGGGCTGTAGGGAATCTATCGCTCTTTTATAGGATATTTCCCTTCACTTGCTATTCCCAACATAGAAACTCGTGGTGCCGCACGTATGCATTCCTATACGGTCCAACTGGACAGGCCCTAAACTTACCACTTTGTTCGTTCTCTTATCCCTAAAGTTTCAAAAATGTGAAACCTGCTGCTAGTGGAGGTATTTCATTTTCTTCCAAATCTTTGATTTAAGTCCTTTGTTAACAAACTTCCTCTTTACCTCGCTTAAGGCACCCACAGTTCGTTAGTATTTAGGCTTTCATCCTTTGTGGATTATCAAAAGAAAAAAAATGGCAGAAGAAAGCATGTTAAATGATCATTACAAATTTAATCTGTATAAACCCAAATGAATTAATAAAAACTTACAAAGAATAGTAAATATTAAATGTTAAGGATGAAACTGACAACAATGATAATGATCCTTTTAAACAAAAATAAGATTTTTAGTAACAAAAAATTTTTAAGTAAAATTATCTTGGATAGCCCCAAACGAAATAATAACTTATAAATAATAGAAATATTTAATTTAAAGGATGAAAGTGATGACAATGGTGATCTTAGTGCATATAAACCAAAATACGATTTTAATTAAAAGAAAAATTAAATTAAAATATTGTTTAGCAGGAACTAGCCTTAAGCAATCTGTGAAAAGGAGACAGTCTGAAGCAACAACAAAGGAAGACCGATGCGTCATGCTATCGAAAATGTTTACATGCAGGAATTTTTGTCCAAGCTCTATCTGCTAGTGTTTAAAACATTGAAGGACAATTGAAAGCATTGAGCTGACACAACGTGTATAGTGAGAACGTAAAAAAATGGATTTTCCGTTTACATTTAAATTGTCTCACAAGGAACAATTGATAAAACCCCTTTTGTCGTCTGTCTTTAGTATTTATGCTCTTAAATTTTATGTACTAAAAATATTTTAGTTTGTATTTGTTAATACATATCTTTATATAAGGTGTTAAAGCAAAAAAATTGAGAGGCGATTTATTGTTTAAAATTAAGGGTAGTTTGTTTTATAAACATGGGGTCAATTCAACCATTAGAGAGATATCGCGAAATAATTAAAAATATATATTTATTTTTCATCTTAAAAACAAAAAGGGTATAGAGTAATGTCAAATGAAGAAATATTACAAATGCTTTAATAGGTGATAGGAGATAAATATATTTGTTTATAGAATAGAATAGAATAGAATAAATCATTATTGTATTAACCAAAGGTTTTACATAAGTCATTTGAATAAAAATAAGTCAAAATAATAATATAAACAAGAACAATTTACATAGAAAACAAAGTATTTCCGTAATAATACACTAAAGATAATGACAATAGTAACAATAACACACTTTAAACCAACTTGATAGTTATATAATAAAATCATAAATTAAATGTTTAGTGGTGTTGTCATGTATTCCTCAACGCTATAAAAGGCGTGTTGTATCAAATCTTGTCCGGCCTAGATCCGACAACAAATGAAAAGATGTACTGGGATACCTGCAAAACAACTATCCCAGTGATAAATACATCTGCGAAAAAATGAAAACAAAGAAAGAAAAGCTTCACAGTGCCTTCAAACTTGCAGTCCCTAGCAGTCTAAGGGAAAAACTAATGTCGCCAGACCTGTGGCCTCAAGGAATATTCGTAAACCATTTTATGAACATACAACGCCGAAGACGCTTAACATCCAAGCGCTCCGGGGTCGCTAAAACATGAAAGGGTTACTAATGCACCTTTAAAACGTGAAGTTGGACCCACGACTGCAAGGGCAAAACAAGCTGCCTCTACAAAACAAACAATAAAAATCTTACATGCAAATGTGCAGTCTCTAAGAGGAAAATGTGGTGAGTTGGAAGCTTTTATCACTGACAAGGAAGTAGATATAATGTGCTTGACGGAGCATTGGATGACAGAAGATGAAATAAAAAGTATAAAAATTTCGGGTTACAAACTTGCTCACTTTTCATCAAGGAAAAATTTTAAAGGCGGAGGTACTTGTATTCTATTGAAAAATTGTATAGATTTTAATATTGTTTATTCTAATAATGACTTTTATAGAGAAAAATGTTTTGAGTATTGTGCTGTCCATGTTAAAAGCTTTAATATTACCATTTTAACTCTTTATCGTAGTCCATCTGGGTCATTTGACACCTTTTTGAGCTCCTTGGAGGGAACCTTAAACCACTTGGGGAAAAATAAACAACTTGCTGTTGCAGGTGACTTTAACATAAAATTGGGTACATCTCATAACATAACATCCAAATTAAATGATATTTTGGGTAGCTTTAATTTACGTCAGACAGTTTTCCAACCAACTCGTGGAGAAAATTGTCTAGATAACATATTTCTAGATTTAAAAATTGAGCTATGTTCAGCAAGTGTGTGCGAGTTAGGGTTTTCCGACCATCGGGGTCAACTTATTGCTTTTATCAATACAGATACTACAGATCACCAACAAAATGCTAAAGTTACCTGCAGACCAATAACGCAAGCGGGCTTAAATCTTTTCTATAATATAATTTCTGAAGTAGACTGGAATTTTATAAATCAAAATAACTTAGGTGTAAACGAGAAATTTTCCTCTTTATAAACAATTTGGAAAAAGCTTATTTGAGGGCCTTCCCAGAGAAACTTATTGCAAGTAGGGTTTTTAAAAAAGGGTCACAAAACAACTGGTTTAACCCTGATTTAAAAAAATGAGAGACCTTTTGTTGTTCATGGAGGAGCTCTGTAAGCAATATAAAATGCAAAATCTTAAATCCATATGTAAAGAATTAAGAAAAAAGTACAAATTGGAAATCCATAAAGCCAAAATACGAGCTAACAATAATACCATTCTAAATTCCAATAATCCAAATAAGACTATGTGGAGCATCATCAATAACCAACGTGGAATTAAAAGAGATACTCCAACACCACATAACATTTCCCCACCTCTTTTAACAGTTACTTTTCGCAAGTTGCGGAAAATCTAATAAAAACATTCCTGACTTAGGCATAGATCCAATAAGTATAACTAATATAGAATCTCCCACAAACACGTTTACATTCACCGAAATAACTTACAATAATATCCGTGACATAATAAATAACCTAAAAAATAAAAATAGTAAGGACATTTTTGGATTGAATATTAAATTAATTAGATCAGTTAAAAAATCTTATAATATCTCCGCTAACAAAATTAATCAATCTAAGCTTTAAAGAGGGTGTTTTTCCAGATATTCTTAAGAAGGCAATAGTCTGTCCCATCTTCAAAAAAGGCGATGTAAATCTGCCTGATAACTACAGACCGATTTCCATCCTACCAATTATTTCAAAATAATAGAGAAATGCATGTCTCTACAAGTAGTACAATTTCTGGAGGAAAATGATTGCTTCTCAAAAAAATCAATTTGGGTTTAGGACAGAATAAAAAAATACCATATTGGGTATTCTAGACCTCATATCATATATAACGGAATCTTTTTTATTTACTTTACTTTTTTGGGAATGTCGTGGGTTGGTTAAGTGATATTTTAACTATTTTAAAGTAAGTAATTTGTATGTGTTATTTTAATGTTTATTTAAATTTTGGTTTCTGTAATATTGAATTTATGTTGAATTTCTCATGTTTATATTTGATTTATGTTAAATACATTTTTTTCTAGTTTTGTCAACGAGAACTTGTTCTTTAGACATATTAAAGTATATTTTTGACTTTGACTTTTGACTTTTCATGAACAAACAATTTTGCTCTGTGCTTTTGTGTGACCTTAGTAAGGCCTTGGACTGCGCTCGTCAGCTATGGAGTCCTCTCTTTGCAAAACTAGCTAAATATAACTTCTCAAATGACAGCATTAAACTTTATAAAGTCTCATATCTGCAAAATAGATCTCAAACAGTGTGAGTGTCTCTGGGGTGCTATCAGGGGAAAGTGTGTTGAACATTGGGGTGCCTCAAGGCCCAATTTTGGGGCCCTAATATAATTTCTTATATACATAAATGATCTTCCGAATATGGATTGTAAGTGGTCAAGTTCACACTTTCTTCAGGCTGATGACGCCACGGTGGTTTTCGCAGGGATATCTATGAGACTACGCTTGAGGGCGCCAGGGCTGCGCAGGAGAAGGTCTCAACAGTGGTTCAATGCCAATAAATTACTGCTTTTTAACACAGCCAAAACAAAAAAAATGTGTTATTCTCAATGCGAGATGTGGGTGACCAAAAATGATAATATAGATGAAGTCAGATTTAGGAGTAAATTTGGACCCAAAGCTCCAATGGAACGTTCACATCAATAATTTGTGTAAAAACTAAGTAGTAGTCCTCTTTATACTGAGAAATCTGGCAAATTGTGTGTCTCTGATATATTAAAAACAATTTACTCACTCTGTATTCCACACATCTCGCAGGCACTGGACATCATTGCATGGGGCCATGCTGCGGATACTCATAGAGTTTTGGCCTACAGAGAAAGTCCCTTAAATTTTGGATAATCTTGGTTTTAGAGACGACTGTAAACATGCATTCATCTCTCATAGGATATTAACAGTGCCCTCACAATATATTTTGAAAACTTAAAATATATAAAACAACATGAGTCCCATTATGTGACCCATCAAAGTATACACACCTACAATACAAGGCATAAACAAGATCTAGTTCCGGCTTATTGGAGAGTGAAAAGGTGTCCAAAGTGGCCCAGGACACTGGGCTATAAAATTCTTTTAATATATTACCTGAAAATATTAGAGTTCTGCCATATAAGAACTTTGAGAAGAAAGTAAAACCATATTATTGGATAATGCTTTTTATTCGGTGGACGAGTACCTCCGTTTTAGGTTTTAAAATGTGGTTGTCTCTATTTTGTTTTTAATTATAAAATGATGTTAATTTTAACCGTACTTGTGATTTGTAACTACTGTACATTTTAAATATTATTTTAATTTTAATTTTAGAGCCTAAATATATTGTAAAAAACAAGGCAATAAGAAGTATGTTATATCTAGTTGTAACCTTATCTTTTGACGTATGTAAGACAATTTGTCAATAACATGAAAATAAATGAATTATGAATTATGAATTAATACCGTAAATAATTTTTTTGCCCCGACACGTTATGATTTACATTTTATGTTTTTATTTGAAATTGGTAATTTTAATTGATCTATCCCTTCATGCAATTTCACCTAATGAATAATTCCCCCATGCAATTTCACCCAACTGATACACAATAAAACAAATATATACCCAATATGTCAACACACCTAATCACATACCTGTACCAGTACTAGAGGAAGATCCTGGATAAGCAGGAGGTGGGGGAGTATGTTGTTGTGCTCCAGCATTTATACTTCTTATGGCTAAATTGATTAAATGGCGTTGGTCCAGTCGCTACTTTTGGAGGCGAATGGACAAAAGCATTTTGCACATTTGAAACCTGAAATTCTAGGGTCTTAGATAATTTGTCAAATGGATTGGTGGTATCCTGAAGCAAATGTTTCCGAATATTCAAATATGTTTCTTTCTGTGACTCTACTTGACTGTGTACTGACTGTAGACGACCTGCTAAAGCTACAAAAGTTTCATGAAGTCTTCTCATTCCCATTGACAGATCTAAAAAAAAGATTAATACTATGAAAGTGTCTTTACTTTTTATGCAAATTTATCGACTTTCTCCTTATTATTAAAAAAAAAACTGATATACAAGGTGTTACAGAATGTTGTTGAAAAAATTAGAGCAGATTGTACATCAGAATATAAAGAAAAGGTCAAACAAACAAATTTTATGTTCTCAAAGGCTCAAGCTGTTAAACTTTTCAAAAAACTGAAAAATTTTGATATAGCACTTATTTTTCTAAAAATTGTTGGGCTGGATATAAACCTTTTATTCAAATAAGTATTTATTGTTTGCTGTTAAGCCGCGTCCAGAGTTGCAACAATTCGCGAAACAATCACCCGAACTAAGCAACCTGTAGCCGCGGCATAAAAATTTTTACATTTACACTCTCAATTAGAAATATTACTTCAGTTGCCGCTCAAAACGCCACTGGACATATTAAATGTAATTAGGTCCGTGATAAATTACCCCCTTATTGTTATGAACAACTTTGCCATATTTTATTTTTATTACCTTGTGGAGTAAGGGCATCAGGGATTTTTATGATTCTTTACATACTTATCAGCTGCTTCAATCTGCATTTTTAAATTCTTGCATGTCTCTTTCAAACTGATCAGCTAAATTTAAAAAGAATTTTAAATGGAGCAGTATTTTCATATTGCAAACCTGGAGGTGTATCATGTGTTCGTTGAGCTATTTCCACATTTTGAAACAGTTTTTGCTGTGTCATACTTTAATTTCTCTGCCAATTGTCTGTTCTTTAATAGCTGACTTTCTACTTCATGCAGTTGATTGTTTAACTGATCAACTTCTTGCTCTACTCGTCTAAAACTCTTACTGAGCATCGAGCTATATCAGAACTGTGTTGTTTTGTTGCTTAACCATTTCTTTAAAAGCTTGCTACAGTCTGAAGAATTTCATTGGGCAATGTTTGATCTTTGGTGGTACTTCTTTTGTGTGGTTACTAGCTGTGCTTTTGGCTTGACTGGTAGTTGCAATTCCTCCTAATCCTACTGATGCAGAAGTAGTTGCTGGGGTTAGGCTTGCAGAAGTTGAGGTAGCTGTACTTATTGCACCTAAACCTAAGTAGTAAGTATTACTTAAACTTATTTACTAAACAATCATGTATGTTTTAAAGCATATACAGTGTTTCCCGCTCGTTATGAGTACACTCTGATATCTCAGTTATAAGAAATGGTATTTTCTTCAAATTTTGTGGTGATTATATGCAGGGCCGTATTATCCATTAGGCTGACTAGGCTACAGCCCAGGGCGCCATGAACAAAATAGGCGCCAGACGGGAGCAATAGGCGCTAAACAGGGGGAGACTTCAAAAAGCTTCTCTGTAAATAGGTGCTTTGGAACCATTAGAATGAAAAGGCGTGAAAAGGAGGGAATGACCATTTTTATTATTTTTTTGGTTAAAAAGCACCGGGAATTTTGGCCTAGGGCGCCTCAAACAGTTAATACGGCCCTGATTATATGTTAAGAGAAATGAAGATTGGCATAGTGAAAACTTCTACTTCTCCATTGGCGCTGCCGTCTTGGGGTTTAAAAGTCCCTGATGTTTTAGCGAAAAAAAGTGATATTAAGCGCCAATTCTGGTTTTTTCTGTCAGAGCTTAGAATCAGCGTCCCCAAAATCTCTTAATTAATGTTTTTAAAATGTCAAGCGCCACCTTGTTTTTAATATTACTTTTTAAACGTGACTATTTGGTACAGTAAAAATTCCAATTTTCCAGGGGCGTGTGGCGTTGGAGAGGTAACAAAAAGGATATTTTGGAAAAACAAATAGGGAAAAAAATGGATGCTTGACATTTAGAATATATGAATCAAGGAGCTTTGGGAATGCTTATTCTAAATCGCTGCAGGAATTTTACGACGACACTTTTTAAATATAGTAGCGCTTACTTAATTCCCTTTAATATATGTATGCTTGTATATGTACATATATTTTATTTGACTAATAACTTTTCAGTTGTATTTACATTTTTTATTTGCTGACACCCAAACCTAGTTTATATATCTCAGTCTGACACTCTATTGCTTTATGCACACTTTTATCAAAGTATACAGTCGTTATCCTGCTCTTTTTCGCATATTCCAAAAATCTCACTAGTGTCCTACTTAGATGTGTGTATATGTTTTTACCCAGACATTTTTTTGTGTGTACATTTTTACACTACCAGTATATGCTTTTTTTTCATCTACTTTTGTTTGTTTCTAAGAGAATAGTTTTATTTATACTCAGTTGCCTGAACAAGTGTGTGTATGACATTGCTTTTATTGTGTACCTTTTACTATTATAGCTGTCATTATTAGCTTTTTTATCAATTTTTTTAATTTTAATTGTCTTATTTATATTACGTGCTCGAACTTGTGAACCTGCTTATTGTCTTTATTTTATGTTTAATTCTGAATAACCTAATATCTTTTCTCTAAAAATCTAGCCTTTGCCATATATTTCATTAATCTAACATACAATCACTACCAAAATTTGAAGAAAGTCCCATTATTTATAACTAAGATATCAGGAAGTGTTCATGAATAGTGGGATATACTGTATATCAATAATAAACATTTGCCTTTAAATTCACACATACAATTTCTTACCAAAACTTAAACCCACAGTAGTAGTCGGAGCAGAAGAACCACCTAAATTGAAATTTAATCCTCCACTAGTACTTGTAGCAGCACTGAATGCACCAAAACTGGGAGCTGCACTACTAGCTGGTGCACCAAAATTTAGCCCTAGTGAAGGGGTTGATGTAGTTATACTAGTATTTGGTGCCTGGCCAAAAGCAAGGGATGTTGTGTTGCTTGATGTTGTAGGCTGTCCAAAACTTAATCCTAATGATGGTGCTATAAGAAAAAAATATTTATTGCTTTTTATTTAATTTAGAGAAACACTATTAAGCTTTTTACAATTTAGAAAAATTAACAGAGAATGAGAAAAAAATGTACCTGCAGAACTAGTTGGTGCCCCAAAATTTAATCCTGTTCCTGCAGAAGTCATTGAAGCTCCAAATGACAAATTGGGAGCTGCTGTTGTAGCGGTAGGAGTTCCAAATAAATTTGTAGCTGGAGCATTTCCGAACAATGATGGTGCAGTAGAAGCTGGGGCTACAAATGTACAAAAAAATACTTTAGTGACATTTGTATGCATTACCTAAACATCAGGGTCTGGTACAATATAAGTACCTCCAATTTTTTTATTTTTTCTAGAGAATTCAGTTTATTTTAGCCACTTTAGAAGAAAAAAAAAGCGGAATATTCATAAAAACTTTAAATTTGAATCGAGAAAATTACAGGATGGAAGAGTGAACAGGGGTGCTGGGTGGGTAAAGAAAGCAAAAAAGTAGTACAAGAGTATATAAGAAAGACTAAGAAAGTATAACAAGTAATTAACCTAAATTAAAGTACCTTACCAGAACAGACTACAGTAAAAACGCAGAAATGCGTAACTTGATTGGTTTGAAGCACTACAGACGGTCATGCAAAACTATAACATTGGGGGATCATGGGTAGTTCTGGTTAGTTATTTTTTTATTTTTTCTAATTCGCGTTATTAAGAATTTAAGTGGTAAGTGTTGCTTACCAGAACTACCATGACCACCTCAATGTGACAGTTTTGCAGAACTGTCTGTAGTGCTTCAAACCTATCAAAGCTAAAAGGCCGAAATAGGTAGACAAAATAAGACATGACTCTTTCTTTTACTATCATATAGAAGTAAAGAAGGAAACAAATAATATTCACTGTATTAATAACCTGCCAGATTTCTAGAAATTAAGAATACGGTAAGAAAAACCGGTTTGTTATATGGTGTTGCAAATTACAATACACATTATAATTACATAGAAAAAAACAATATCAGCTGTGCTCATTTTTGTAGAAAGTAAAACCGATACCGAGACAAACACTAGTTTTAAAAACTGGAGAATCATACAAAAAATTGAAATATAGTCAACAACAATGTACGAGGAAGAAAGACAGTAAGGCGCCTGGCACTCAAAATAGGCGCTACGGAAGGAAAGGACCTTTTTTTTTGCTCTTCAAAATTTTTTTTCGTGAAAAATAGGCGCTCTGGGAATTCTAGCCTAGGGCGCCTCAAACAGTTAATACGGCCCTGATTACAGAGTTCCAGGAAAAATTATCCAGTTTGGTCATAAAACACTCCCCCACACAACCAATTAGATTTTACACACATGAATTACCTCCATTTATTATAAGGTTAATTAAACTGAAAAGACGAATGTACAGGGAATACAGAGCAAAGCCATCTCCTCAGGCAAAAAGAAAAATAAATGAATACAATAAAAATATACAGAAAATTGTACAAGAATATAGGACGCACAAATGGATTAAACTATACTAAAAACAATGATAAAGTACAAATATTGGCCAAAGACTTTGAAAATGCATTTGAGGAAACCCCTGATCCTAATTTTGACCAACACCATTTTGATGTAGTAACAGAATGATATACAAACATCTTCACACTTAGACCTAATGATTCTACCCAAGGGACCCACCATATTGACCAGAACACTTACTTTACTATAGTCAATGAAGGAAAAAACAGCACCAGGCAAAGACAATATATCAAAACACATTATCAAAATTCTTGAACCACCAGTACACTTATTTATTATACGTATATAATAATTCTGCTTAAATTACCACTATTTTCCTAAAGAATGGAAAGAGGGAAGTACAGTACCAATACCAAAACCTAACACGGACCATTCACAGCCTACAAATTACAGACCCATAACACTACTACCAAATGTGGGAAAAAAATTTGAAAAAGATATTAAAAAATGTCTGGAAACGCAAGTAGGACATGCAGTCCAAAAGTACCAATTTGAATTCACAGACCAGTCTTCAACAAGTCTCCCCCTAACTGTTTTGTCTTCAAATGTCCAATCTACACTCCTACAAAACAATAAAAATATATATAAGATATCAACAAAGGCTGCTGTTTAAACTCAAGCAGTTAAAATGTGACGACCATTTAATTTTCCTCCTCAAAGACTATCTAGAAAAGCGGACAGTACAAATTAAAATTGGTAATGTTATGTTATCAAAAATCTTAATGAAACAGGGTGTTCCACAGGGTTCTCCCCTTTTACCATTGCTCTACAATATCTACTGTCATGATATATACAATTATGATAAGATAAACAAGGAACATATCAGTCCAACATTGTATATACTCCAATTAGCTGATGACACTGCTTTAATTGTCCATCAAAAAACTTTAAAAAAGCTGTTAAAGAACTTCAAAATTTGATAAATAGAACAACGGTATCATCAAACCGCAATTTATAATATTTCACCACCAAATTAAAGGGAATTATCTTACTGTATTTATCGATAATCACCTTATTTCACCAAAGCAGTCTGCAAAATACCTAGGAATGACCATTGACCATAAACTCAATTTCAATGATCACATAAAAAAGTTGTAAGAAAAAGAATTTATCAATTGCCAAGCACTTTAGAAGCCTAACCTACAGCGGCCATGGAATAAATATAAACACAGCAACCACCATATATAAATCAATCTGTAGACCACTTTTGGAATATGGACACCCAGCTATGCTTAACTTACATAATAATGCCAGAAAAACTCTAAAAGTAGCAGAAACAACATCCCTAAGAGTAATTATAAGAAGAAGACATCCGAAAAATATATTACATAACCCAAGAAATATACATGACATGACCAAAATACAGCCAATCTTGCTACATTTAGGATATCTAACTACAAATTTTGTATCAAAACAGTACAATCTAGATATAATTCAAGATTTTTGCCTTAAACGAACAGAAGAAGAAAAAAGACAACAAATGCATAAACATCCTTTTCAAACAATATATAAAGAACTGGAAAAATTAATTTGACACCAATGGATTTTTTTTTTTTTTGATTGTTTAAATTGTTTAAATTCACTTTTATTTCCTGTACATATATTACCTATATTAAATTGTTAATAATTTTAGGCTGAAGGACCTCGGTCAATGGCCATTTGATATATTGTAATTTTTTTGCTTATGTCAATAAAGAACATTTAGGTAAGTAAGTAAGTAGCAGAAAGCCGTATACTTAATAATTACCAAATTCGGTACCTAAAAACTGATATGATGTCGATAAATAAATCGTAAATGGTGAAAATTAAAAATTTAATAAAGAAGTTTATGTTTTTGAATTCATCCTTAACTGAAATGTTTCTTTAACAAGCCTACAATGCAGTGATATTAAAATGGTAACAATAAAAGCTGTAGTTTAAAAGTACTCATATTGTACCATCACCAAACATTGATGTTAACACAAATACCATAAATTAAAAATAGATTACCAGGTGTCAGGCTACCAAATAAATTTGGTGTAGTACCAGTGGCTGTAGGATTTGAACCAAAAGTCATGGTTCCAGTCCCAAAAGCAGGAGCAGCAGTTGTTCTAGATAGGAGGCAAATAATAAATATCAGAATTTAAACAAATGCTAGTTGTGGATTTTAAATCTTACTTAGCTCCAAAACTAAAACCTGTGCTCATTGTAATGATGGTAATTAAACAACAAGAAAATAAATTATTTAAAAAACTAGTTTGATTTAAACAGCAAATACACATCAATTAAATGACGAAAATAACGAATATATTTCTCAATAAACACAGGACATAAAAAATAAACTCTAGCATCTAGCATCACAACTATCCATAATCACAACGCACAAAAATTTTGAAAATCTAACCAATCTTTTTATGATTGGACAGAGAGTGTCTAGTTGTGCGTATTGCCGGATCAAAATCGTATAAAATAAATTCCGGTAACATGTACGCCTAATAAACTACTCTATCTTCTAAATAATACTGAGTCTAAATTTTTTGTTTTTGGGGGTGTTTTCTTTTTTTTTTTTTTTTCATGCGACAGGTCAGTTCATATGGGTCAATAGGGCTGAACAGGGTCAGCTCGCTATACCCCGGGACCAGACCAACGTGTTTTTTGGTCTTTAAAAAAAAATTTTTTTTTCAAAATAGGCGCTTCGGGAATTCTAGCCTAGAGCGCCTCAAACAGTCAATGCGACCCTGAATTTTTTGGGGGGTTTTTCCTTATTTTGTTTCAAGCGACCAGCCAGTTCATAGAGGTCCATTTCTCCTTAGTTTGGCGTGTATTAACACAATACCATCCAGTAAATGAATCCGCCTAACCAGTATAGAACATATTCTCCATTACTTCTAGATAATACCAATATAATATATGGCATTTATTTAACCTTGATAACACTGTATAAATAATATACAGGGTGTTATGGAAATACTTTAATATATTTAAACCCCAAAATCCTTGTGTAAAAATAAATTGAATAAAAATTATTAAAAATGGCGGACCACCATAAATAACAGT
Source organism: Listronotus bonariensis (assembly GCA_014170235.1). Taxonomy (NCBI): domain Eukaryota; kingdom Metazoa; phylum Arthropoda; class Insecta; order Coleoptera; family Curculionidae; genus Listronotus; species Listronotus bonariensis. Next base: position 29,211 of record JACEGR010006308.1, read on the forward strand.
GATAATGAACCCCAAAATTTTACGATTAAAAAGCAAACCCGCCACTGACCAGCTCTTTAAATCCCTTTAAATACATATGCTTACCTTCTGTCGCTGTCAAAAACAGCTGAAAGCAGTTATAACACGTGGTTACGTCAACGAGCTTGAGAAAAGTTGCCAAATTTATTTTGTTCTTTACCAGTTTATCTATGGGTTTTGCTGTTTCAATTCGATCAAACGAAAAACTTACATGATTACAACAAATTATCCTTTATTACGCTACTAGGTTGTTCCAGCGTATAATGAAAGTAAAGATTACTTTTTCCACAAATCAAGTACACTTTTAGGTGGTTAATTACTTTACAAACTTTTTAAACACTGCGACGCGACACGTATGCGCACAAAGAATTGAATTAAAATACACAAAACGGTATTTTTATTGCAAAACACTATTAAAAACAAATTTTACTGCGTTTTTAAATAAAGTTTTTGTTACTTTTCGCTTTTTCTTTTCATCAAAATTAAGAGCCGACAGACGACAGGTGGTTCACACGAGAAAAGAGTACAAAAGATTATTCCCTATGAGACAAATGTACAAAAAACTACGGTAATTGTACAGAAAGTGTCCGCAACTCCGATTTTAACCAAATTTGGTATGTTGGGTTTTTGAGGTGCTGATCACGAATCTGAAAGAAATTTTAGTCGGAAATGTTTGGTTTCCGAGATAATCATCATCAAAGTTGGCATTTAAACTAACCTTATTTTCACCATTATTCCCCCTTCTTTTGCACACAATTCTTGATTTAAAGCTAAAGTGGCCCACAATATTTGATTTTCACCTTTTAAAACCCCGTTTTTCTATGTTTTTACACCTTTTATCAAATAAATTGGGAAGGGTCCCTTTAAAAACGTTGCAACCGTGCATTCACTGCTCCACCGCCTCCACCATATTCTGCTACGATTAAAAACGATTGAAAGCGAAGCTATGCAATTTAAATTCAAAAAAGTGTAAAATACGTAGAAGAATGAGGTTTTAAAAGGTGAAAATCAAATATTGTGTACCACTTTAACTTAAAATCAAGAATTGTATGCCAAAAGAAGGGGGAATAAAGTGAAAATGAGGTTAGTTCAAATGCCAACTTTAATGATGGATATCTCGGAAACAAATGTTTCCGACTAAAAATTTTTTCAGATCCGTGATCAGCGCCACAAACACAGGTGTTTTTACAGTTTAGATGTTTTTGCAAGAAATTTACTGCAATTTATTCTAACATTTTTGCAGTTTGCACGTAACTGGGTTTATCAATTTACTGAAACTTGTAAGTTCAATTCTTTTAAACCTTTTTCTTTGTCTCATGTTGTTCTGGTTATGGGCGATAAAATGATACTTACAGCGAATTCTTTTGGTTAAACTAGGTGCTTTCAATTTAATTAGGTTTTTTTAATCAAAATTTTTTACTACAAAATGCAGGGTTTGTTTTTTTCTTGTGATAATTCATAAAAAGCTTGATGTCTAGGAACTTATTACCGTGGGTATAAAAAGTAGACGGCATATTTAACATACCTTAGGGATAAAGGAGCCGAAGTGGACATTTTGGGCTTCTTCAGATGTACGGTTACAAAATGCATGAAACAATTACTTTGTGTTGCTATATTACTGTACATCTCATTGGTACGGAAGAGAAGGGAAGTTTATGGTGAAAGTGTAAAGAGTGTACTCGTGAAAATAAAAGTACTTTCCAGCCAAGAAAAAATCCTAGCCTTCTAAAAGCTGTTGTAGCTCTAAATGTTATTTAAGGTTATTATTTAATGTAACGCCTACGCCGCTCATAAGTAGATAATAAAAATTGGTTAACTTTTTTTTATGCCGGTATATTATTGTCCCTCTATTGTGTGCTTTGAAATCTACGATAAAATGGTGGTGCCCTCTGGATAACATTATTCAGTCGTTAAATGGGTTTAACATCTAAAAACCTGGCACCCACGGTACTTAGTACTTAGCTTTTGTGCTACTAACATGGACTGCCATAAACATAAAAAAACTAAATATACTAAATGTACTAGATGTAGTACAATTGTACAGCTGAACATCGCAAATTCGCGTTGTTGTTGCCAAGGAAGCCATGAAGAATGGCATGATTTAACTGACCAATAAGAAGGCTTCCTTATGCAAGGTTACAGAAAGACGAAATTCGTCTTGCCCTGGTTTGCGTTTTAAATAATATTGCGAAGAATTTACCAAATTGTGCGTTTATTAAGTTTTGCATCTTGTTTTAATTTTACGTAAAATGCAACGAAATTCAATCGAGTTGACTGACATGGTTTTGTGTTATGGGGAAGCTAGGCAAAATGCTCGGCAAGCCAGGCTGCTATATCAAGAGCGATATCCAGATCGGAACACCCCTAGTGAAAGAACTTTCGTGTCTGTAGTTCAACAACTTCGAGACCGGGGAAGCTTTCGAGGTGTAAATGCAGATAGAGGCCGAGGACGTACCGAAAACACACTGGCCGCAGAGCAGGAAATTTTAAATTCTGTTCGTGATAATCCTAGTATAAGTACTAGACGATTAACGTCACAAATCGGTCGGGCTTCAAACTTTATAACGTGGCGAACATTACATGAAGATCGTCAACATCCTTATCATGTGCAAAAAGTGCAAGCGTTAAAACCAGAAGACTACGCCTTGCGTAGAAATTACTGTCGGTGGTTTTTGCAAAAAATGCTAATGAACCAAATTGATTCGCAATGTGTTGTTTACCGATGAGGCCGGTTTTACTCAGCGATGGTGTGTTTAATCAACACAATACGCATATTTGGAGCGTAGAAAATCCACACGCATTCCGCGAAACGCACCATCAAGAAAATTTTCTATTAATGTTTGGGCTGGTATTATAGACAATCAACTAATAGGTCCCCATATTTTGCCAGCAAGGCTAAATGGGGAAGGTTATTTGGCTTTTTGCAGAACGACCTTCCCAATTTATTAGATGATGTCCCTTTAGCCGTTATACGACAAATGTGGCTACGTCAAGATGGAGCACCTTGTCATAACGCGAGAATAGTCACGGAATATTTAAATGAAAATTTTAGAGATAGGTGGATTGGACGCAGTGGACCTATTCGATGGCCTCCTCGGTCTCCCGACCTTAATCCATGCGATTTTTTTTTTGTGGGGAACTATGAAAGAGTTTGTTTATAGTGAACCCATTAACAGTTTAGAACAGTTGCGAAATCGTGTGGAACTAGCGGCTCAGCAAATAAGAAACAATGAAAACATTTTTGCGCGTGTGAGAAACAGTATGCAGCGGAAAATAAATGCATGTTTGGAATCAAACGGAGGGCATTTTGAACATATTCCGTATTGAAGGTAAATCGACCTTTATTTAAATATTTTTTTGTTACAATTTATTTTGATATAAGGCTTTTAATAATTTTTTAAAGTAAATTTATAAAAAAATAGAATATAATAACATTTTACCTTTTATTCTATTATGTATTTATATCGCAACAATCGTAAATTGCAGAAAATGTTGCAAACACTAGTCAGAAATGTTGGCAATAGTTTTCTGCTGGAACGAAAAATAAACAAGGCGTGCATACTGCTTATACGTCAATACAAGAAAGGTTTATGTTAAAAATTGTCAGCAATGTTTGAAGAAAGTTTGCAAACTTTTCAAATAGTTTCCAACATGTTTCCAACATCTTAAAAACTACTGCTGGAACAGCAAACAATTGTATAATGTTGAGAAACATGGCACTGCTGGAACGACAAATTTGACGTGCGCAGAATCCGAACGGTTGCAAACATTTCTGACAGCCTGCTGGAACAAAACCTAGTATACAGGAGTCCCAACTCTATTTATACAAGTAATAACTTCGCTCCTGTACAAGATACAAAAATAAACCTAAAATAAAAAATGTTTATTTGGATACACTCTTCCTATTGACAGTACTAGTTGTGTCCCACAAGGGTGTTTTAAAAACATAATTTTCATTGGTAAGTAGGTTTTTTAAATAGAACACCCTATATAACAAATTTTGACTCTGTATTAAATTCTATATCAAAAATGTATAACACAGTTTATGTCAATTATTGTTTATAAAAACCAGCAACAATTGACGTATACTATCCCAAGCAGCAAGCTGACGTCTTATTGACGTCTCTTTTAGTCATTTTTGGTCATATTTGGTCAGTAAAGACGTCATAGGATGACGACAAAATGACGATAAAAGGACCTCCTAAGTCACAGACAAAAGACGTCCGGTCAATGAGGTCATAAAGACGTTTTTAAGATGACGAACAATTGACGCATATACTATTTTTTAAAAGCTAAAATAATACGATATTTAATTTAGTGAAATAGGAAAAAAACTCCTTACTGCTGGCAATTGCACTGCAAGATCGCATCTCTTGGGACACTGTCCAAGCTGGAGATGCAAGTTTTTTCACTAGCCGAAGGTATTTCTTTTAAAGTTAATTGAGATCACCAACCCCAGATCGGTCTAGAACTATTTAAGTTCTCATCAGTACTATGTAGGCAATAACGATTACAACGAGATTCAAAAAATTCCTATAAAAAGCGAAAGTGTTAAATAAACGTAGTAGTTTATTATCCATCGGTGGAGTTTTTTCCTATTTCAATTTTGTAAAATAATTCGTCCTATTTTTCTGTCATATGATATTTCGGTTGGATTTTAACACGAATCATATAATGTCACAAAATTTTTCTGGCGGGTTTTCTAAACATGACGTCATTAGATTTTTATGAGATAGCATGACAAAATTTAACGACGTTAAAAACACGTCAGTAAAATGACATTAAAATCCCAATCAGCACAGTACGTATAAAGTACGTACATTTTACATCCATTTTACGTCGTTACGTCCAGGGATCTAAAATGTACGTCTTATGTATGTACTTTTTAAAGTACGTCTTATGTATGTACTTTAAAATACGTACATAAGACGTACATGTTAGAACCATCTTACGTCTTATGTATGATACTTTAAAGTACGTACATAAGACGTACATTTTAGAACCATTTTACGTCATTACGTCCAGGAATCCAAATTGAACATCTTATGTACGTATATCTAATCCGTCTTGTGTATGTACTTTAGAAACCACTTATATAACACGTACATTTACATCTTATTTATACAGTGTGTCTAGGTAATTAAGTTGGCGTCATATGGGAAACTGTTTTATTATTAATTTTACGAAAAAAGTTATTCCTTATAAAAAGTTCTGCATAGTCGAAAACCTACTATACAATTATCAGATATCGAATTGTGTCGGTCATCTACGAGGTCTGGGCAAAATGTAATGTTTGCTTAAGAGGAAAGTACCTGTATTTTTCCCTAATATCTTAATTTATAAGAAAAGATTTTTAGAATTTAAAATTACTTCCAAATATACAATTTTGTTCATTTCTAAAATAAAAGCTTTTTTCTGCGAAAATCGAGAAAATTTAAGTTTGTACATTAGTGGCATTGTACATTCTTTATGTTTTAGTAACAATAAATTTTAAAACAATATATTTGAAACTGTTCTATGACATTTATAATCATGGAATGTAGTGCACTAATGTACAAACCTAAATTTTCACCATTATCGCAGAAAAAAATCAAAAATATTTTTTTAATATAAATAAACAAAATTGCATATTTAGGGGTAATTTTGAATTATAAACATCTTTTCAATATAACAATTTTTGATATCAGCAAAAATACAGGTACTCTACTCTTAGGCAAAAATTACATTTTTGGTCAATCCTCGTAGATGACTGATACAATTTGATATCTGATGGTTGCATTTAGGTTTTGGATCATGCAGAACATTTTATAAAGAGTAACTTTTTTCGTAAAATCAATAAAATAAAAAGTTTCCCATATGACGTTTTTTTCTATCTTTCTTGGTTATAGTTAAAAGTAGGTTGTAAAATATAAATGAAAACCCTGTACGTTTTCGATTTTCAAAGTATTCAAATTTTGGAAAGTCCAATTTTTTGCTCAATTTACGTCCAGCTTACTTCTATAATCAAAAAAAAATGTACATACATAATACGTACATAGCCAAAGAAAATGTACGTACATAATACGTACAGTACCTACGTACATCAGACGTACAATATGTACGTATAGTGAATGTACATTTTTGCAGAAAATGTACGTACATAAGACCTCTTATGGATGTACTACGTACTCTTTGTGTAACAATTTCATTTCATTTTAGGTTTCAAGATTTAATATATTATCATAGTTTTTGGCATGTTCCACAAAATAATATATATTATTTTAGGTAGAACATGCCAAAAGACTATCGTTAATATAAATAAATATCTTTTGAAAAAGCCTTCCGCAAGGCTGAACGCTGAAAATGCAAATTATTGCTTTATTAATGAAAAAAACCTCAACTCTGGGCAAAACAAAGTAAACAAAAGTAAATTATATATATATATATATATATATATATATATATATATATATATATATATATACATATATATATATATATATATATATATTTATAATTTATTTATCTTTCTTAAACCATAAACCAATAATTATTTATTTATTTTTCTTTGGCATAGGTTTTTATATCAATTAAAACTACTTCATTACATAGCTAACATCTGACGTTTCTGCCCAGCGTAGTGAGCTTTTTCAAAATATATTTATATTGTGTTCAGGCAACAACCTACAAACAATTACAAAAATTACTATTTTTTCATCACAAATTAAAATAATACATAACAACACATTTAAAAAACTTTACATAACACTAATTTTACAGAAACGCACCTCGGAAAAAGATTGTTATAGGCTCACATCTTATTTTGATTTAATAAAAATAAAAGAGTATCTATTGTAGGAATTCTTTTTTTTTTATATTTAAGGAAGCAAAGAAGGTTGTTATTTTTATGTTATCTTTTATCATTAAAATAAAAAAGAAATTGTTTTTCTGCTTTACTTTGGTTGAATTTATTTACTATATTATTATACAGATAGAAAAATTTTTGTTGAAATATTATACAGTTTGTCGTGGTTTTAACCTGATAAAAGTTGTTTTTAATAAATTAGATTGTGGTAGATTTGGCTTAGATTTCTCAGATCTTGTTTGTCATTGACAGCTTGCTGTTCTTTCTTTATATAAATCATTTCTTTAACTAAAAGTTTCTGATAGTTTTGGTCCTGGGTAAGTATGCTGGTGTTTGCAAAGTCAAACTCATGTTTTAAATTGACTCATGCTTATGTAAAGCTGTAGAAGCGTTTTTTGTATATTTATGACCATTTATCCTATTTTCTAAGTACTGTGTGGTCATGCCGATGTATTTTTTGGGCAGTTTAGGCATGGTATTGAATAAATTAAGTTTGACTTCTTTTGGTGGGTACTTTGCTTTAAAGGAGTGTACAAATTTGCTAAGCGATTTTGTGCCTCATGACATACAACTATATCGTGTTTTTTAAGGATGTATTTAATTTTTTCAGAGAGGTTTTGGGTATAAGGCATAGCAATGTAATTTTTTTGAATTATCTGTGTTTTTAGGGTCTTCCTGAGCTTTATTATGATTGTAGAATTTAAAGGTACGTTGCTTGATAATTCGGTTAATATGTTTTTCTGAAAAATTGTTTTCTTTTAAGGTTGCTCTTACTTTATTAAGTGATTCTACCCGGTATTCTGGTGATGTAAGAGATATTGCCCTATCAGTTAAACCAATTATAACACTATTTTTTTGTGAACTAGGATGGTGTGAATTGTAGTTTAAATAACGACCCGACCAAGTTTTTTTAGTGTACCATTTCGTTTTAATATTACCGGTATGCTCATTTTTTATTAAAGTTAGGTCCAAAAAATTAATTTGGTTATTGTTTTCTGTTTCTGAGGTAAATTGAAGTTTAGGGTGAAAATTATTAAAAGAATTAAGGACATTTACAATTTGATCCTCAGGTACTGCAGTAAGGCAGTCATCAACGTATCTTTTAAAGAATAATATCGGTGTATTTATAGTATTTAAAACACTTTCTTCAAGATATTCCATAACTAATTGCGCGATCGTGGAAGAGATGGGAGAACCCATTGCACAGCCATCCAATTGCTGGTAAAATATGTTTTGAAATTGAAAATAGTTGTTATTTAATGTTAGATTTAAGGCTTCCATGAAAATTTCTTGATTTAAGCTAGTGTGTTCTTTTAAAAGATTCCATTTTTCTTTGACTATTTGGTCTATTAGTTCATTCGGAATGTTTGTATAAAGTGACACGACGTCAAGGGATATAAGTTTATAGTTTCTTGGAACTTGAACGTTGTTTATGAAATCTTTAAAACTAAAAGAATCTTTTATGTAGTAGTTGTTTTTAGCTGTAATATTAGAGATTACTTGGCTTAAATATTTGGATAATTTATAAAATGGCGATTGGATGCTGGAAACAATGGGTCTCAGGGGGTTGTTGGGTTTATGGAGCTTAGGTAATCCATATATTTTGGGTGAGACGGCGTTGTGTATCATTAGTTTTTTAGATTGTGCTTCAGATATTAGTTTTTTGAAAGCATTTTTTTATTAAGTTGTTATTTTTAGTTTGGAGAGTTTTGGTAGGATCACTTCGCAACTTTTTATATGTTTGAGCGTCAGAAAGTAACAAGTTCATTTTTTGATCATACTCGATTGTATTCATAACAACCGTTTTGTTGCTTTTGTCTGGTTTTAAAATGGTTATGTCCGGATTATCTTTAATAAATTGTTTGGTTTTTTAATTTGACTGGTAATTTTTTTTCTGAAAATAATTATGTTTAGTATTTTTGTGTCTTAATTTAATTTTATGGTTTGTAATTACATTTGCGATACTTGCTCGAATTGTATCTTTTACTTCGTTTGGTTTATTATGTATGGCGGACTCTATACATGCAATGTATTCGGTGGTAGGCAATTGATTTTCTTGGACAATGGGTAAAGAAAAACCTTCTCCCAAGGCCAAAACTTCAGCAACTTCTTTTGGTATTTGTTTATCAGAAATGTTATCTAACCACTCGGATGTTTTTATATTATTAAGAGGCTTTTCTCCTTCCGATATTAATTTAGAAATTTTCTTTTGATTTTTTAATTTAATATCAAAAAGACGCGAAAGTGGGCAACTGGCCGTTATTAGGCCACGTGTTGCAGATAAAGTGGTGGCATCCGTCATTAATAAGTTATTGGCAAAAAATGCGTTTAAGATGATGGCATCCATCATTAATAAGTTATTGGCAAAAGATAACAAAAAGACACAAAAGTGGGCAAATGCAGATACTCCAAGCAGCAAGCTGACGCTCATATTGACGAAAATTGTCGCATATATTTTTAAAAGTTGAAAATGATGCGATATTTTACTCGAAAACTAAAATAGGAAAACTGCTTATGCAATTTCCTTTGCAATGCAAAGTACCATCTCTCGGAACACTGTCCAACTTGAGATGCAGATTTCTTACACTAGCCGAAGATATTTCTTTCAAAGCTATGAGTATCACCTACCGCAGACCGCTCTCGAATTATTTTTGTCTGAATGGGTTTAGACGATAAAAAAGCGAAGATATCGCAGAAACGTAGTAGTTTATTGTCCATTACGCCATCTATCGTGGTATGTCAAAAAAACTATTAAATATATATTCGATTTTTCGAGGTGATCTAAAGTACGCTGATGTGCCGCGATTATTTTTACCGGGCACGTGCATGACGTCACTACACTGTCTACTCATCCTTACTTTTACTATATTCCTCCTTCTTTCCACTAAATTCTGATATAACACTAAATTGGCACAATATTTCTCATTTTTACATTAAAAATCTTTTAAAACCTGTTTTTACTGATTATAAGCCTTTCTTTATTAATATAATAAGAGTAGGCCTGCTTTGAAACTCAAGTCGCCATGTTTGAAACCACGATACACATAGGTGCATGCATGGTTGCAGCGTTTTCAGCGTAAAAAATTAGAATTTAATCTAAAAAAACGTAAAAACTAAAAGAGGTTTTTTAAGGATGCTCATAAATATTAAATGCCAATTTATTGTTATATCAAGAATTTCGTGCAAAAAGGCCAAATTAAGGATAGTTTGAATTTCAAACTTGATGATGAATAATGGCACGCTCAGTAGTGACGTCATACACGTGCCCGGTAAAAAATAATCGCGGCACATCAACGTGCCCCTAGTCACTTCGTAATATTTTTTATTAACACGTCTTTAAAACTTTTAATAAAGTTTTAAACAAAATGTTTACAGCTCCTAACAGTCTACTTGAATATCTTGCCTTCTCGACTAGCCATCACCAATTAATCACACAACACACACTTATTAGGTAATGAATACATTTAATTATGTCTATTAAAAACTCTTTTCTTTAAAAAAGACCATCATTTTATTTTTATTCGCTCCAAAATACATAATAAACATTTTGTTTGACCTAATTTTTATTTGCATGATTTTTTAACAATAAAATGTTATGAAAAGGCCATTTCCTTTAAATTATGTAAAAAACATAAAATAATGTTGTTTAGCTGCCATTATAAATAAAACAGATCAAAAAATTGCTTTAATGTTAGTTAAATACCAATGTTAATAATATGGTTTAAAAAGTATGAATATGCGTTGAAGGTTTGCCTTCAAAAATCCAATATTTATTTGCCTGCAACAAAAACGCGTGTTTTATTTAATCAGGATTGGTATGCCGCCATTTTTGCAATTCGCCTGCATGTAATATTTATTGGCAATTAAGTGTTTATTTAGGGTTGAGTTTTTAATGCGTATAAGATGTTGGCATAATATTGCTACCAATTGCCAATGCTTTACCATCAATGCCAATATGAAAAATGTACATTGCCGGCAAATCGAAGATATTGCAGAAACGTAGTAGTTTATTGTCCATTACGCCATCTATCGGTATGTCAAAAACTATTAAATATATAATATTTTTTATTAACACGTCTTTTAAAACTTTTAATAAAGTTTTAAACAAAATGTTTACAGCTCCTAACAGTCTACTTGAATATCTTGCCTTCTCGACTAGCCATCACCAATTAATCACACAACACACACTTATTAGGTAATGAATACATTTAATTATGTCTATTAAAAAACTCTTTTTCTTTAAAAAGAAACTAAAAAGCTAGAAAACCACGTAGAAAACAAATGCACAAAGCGGTCACCTTCGGTCGAAATTAACGTAGCTAATTTTACCATCATTTTATTTTTATTCGTCCAAAATACATAATAAACATTTTGTTTGACCTAATTTTTATTTGCATGATTTTTAACAATAAAATGTTATGAAAAGGCCATTTCCTTTAAATTATGTAAAAAACATAAAATAATGTTGTTTAGCTGCCATTATAAATAAAACAGATCAAAAAATTGCTTTAATGTTAGTTAAATACCAATGTTAATAATATGGTTTAAAAAGTATGAATATGCGTTGAAGGTTTGCCTTCAAAAATCCAATATTTATTTGCCTGCAACAAAAACGCGTGCTTTATTTAATCAGGATTGGTATGCCGCCATTTTTGTATGCTTGCCGGCAATTCGCCTGCATGTAAAATTCTATTGGCAATTAAGTGTTTATTTAGGGTTGACTTTTTAATGCGTATAAGATGTTGGCATAATATTGCCACCAATTGCCAATGCTTTACCATCAATGCCAATATGAAAATGTACATTGCCGGCAAATAGTGTTTGGTTATGATTCCCGGCTTCGCTCGGGAGTTTATATGAGACCCAAATAACCGTTGTTCTGAATGAAGTTCAAATACTCGACAACAGATGGCGCCACTACACTTAATTTTGAGCTTTCTAGATGATTCCAAAAATTTTCAGAACTTTGTGTCTCCGCCAATTTGTCAAGAATGAGTGATAACAGATATATAATATTTTACATTTTTGCCACCCACAACCACCCACTTCCACCCACCCTGACCAAACTCCCTTACTCACAATGGGAGACCAAGGGGTATTTGTAACCCTGACGGGAAGTCGATCGGAGTTGCGGATGATAGCGAAAATCGTGGACACACGAACGTACATTAGCATTTTATATAATACTAGCTATGATTCCCGGCTTCGCTCGGGAGTTTATATGAGACCCAAATAACCGTTGTTCTGAATGAAGTTCAAATACTCGACAACAGATGGCGCCACTACACTTACTTTCTAGATGATTCCAAAATTTTCAGAACTTTGTGTCTCCGCCAATTTGTCAAGAATGAGTGATAATATTTTACATTTTTGCCACCCACAACCACCCACTTCCACCCACCCCGACCAAACTCCCTTACTCACAATGGGAGACCAAGGGTATTTGTAACCCCGACGGGAAGTCGATCGGAGTTGCGGATGATAGCGAAAATCGTGGACACACGAACGTACATTAGCATTTTATATAATATATTAGACTAGTTATGATTCCCGGCTTCGCTCGGGAGTTTATATGAGACCCAAATAACCGTAGTTCTGAATGAAGTTCAACTACTCGACAACAGATGGCGCCACTACACATATTTACACTTTTGCCACCCACAACCACCCACTTCCACCCACCCCGACCAAACTCCCTTACTCACAATGGGAGACCAATGGGTATTTGTAACTCCGACGGGAAGTCGATCGGAGTTGCGGATGATAGCGAAAATCGTGGACACACGAACGTACATTAGCAGACAACTTTAATTAAAAAGGCAAAAGAGCCAGTTTTAGATTTAATATAAAAGTCATTGTGTCAATTTTTCGGTTAATTTTGCGGTTAGCCACCCGAAAAATGGTACGTTGGACAAACTATATATTAATGTTAGGACTACAAAAGCGGTATAGTCATGGGAATGCAGTTCTACATTCCACACTTAAAAGCACAAAACTCCTCATAATTAATATTTTAAACATTAAATTTGAAAATTGTGTATTACTTAAAGTGGACCACATTTTCAATCATATAAAAGGGACAATGAAAAAAAAATGAAATAAGATGGTTTTTTTCCTAATTTTTTTAAAGACCAAAATAAAATGGCCACACTTTCGCCAAAATGTTTCAATGGGAACGATAAATAAAATAAATTGGTCAATTTATTAAGTTTATGTTTCAACTTCCAAAATTTCTGAAGAGCAAAGAAAAGGTCCTCACTTCTTTGCGAAACCTCTTGTTTTCTTTGTTTACTTCCAGTCCAACCAAAAATCGGGACATTTTAAAAATCAGGACGCGGGACAGTCCTCCAAAAGCGGCACTGTTCCGCCGGACGTGTGAGTCACTTTAGTATTGCTGCATAGCATTATATTGTATGGTTTATATTTTGTACATTGTTGTTATAAAAATGTATTGTTGCATAGCATTATTATATAATATCGTAGTAATAATTCAGGAGGAAGGAAGTGCAGTTAGTAGGAATTTACTCTGCAATTGAAATTTGGCAATTACACCACGAGTAAATAAAAGCGATGCACAAGACATCGAATGAGAGCAACGCTCTCTCCTACCTGGGCCGTCTACCAAGTAACATGTCCGGATAGATAGCAAGTTAAATGTGATAACCTTTCAGTGATAATAAATTAAGTGTTAAGTTAAAACTACAATTAATCTTTTATTTTTACCTACGTTATAACAGATATTATGCCAGGAACAAAACTTAAATTTACCTTTATAAAAAATATTTTTAGGCTACACTTGCACTTTTTAACAGCTCTTTACTTTGCAATATACTGCGAATCATCAACTAAATACAATTCCTTAATGGCTTCGAAATATTCAGCGTAAAATATTGATAGGGCGCATTCAGATTCGACAAAATTGGAGTAAACTTTATCCCAACCTTGACCCTGGCAAACGAATTTGTTCCTTATGTTTAGTTTTAATAAGGTCTTGCTTATTGCGCATGTCTTCATGTGCGCATGTCTGGCCTTTACCGAGCGACGATTCTGAATGCGCCCCTGCTCTAATCCATGTTCCCCACAGGGTAATTAAAGGTTCTGGAGGTAAACTAACTCCTAGTAATCTTTCCTTATACATCTGCACTCTGAAAGATGCTTTTAAAAACACCTTTTTTACATTTGAAATTGATTATTTATTAAATGATATTCATTAGGTGTGTTTGGCATAGTAAAAAATGTATAATAGTGTAGTGTATTGTACTTTTGATGCCAAACGCGTTTAACTGAGTTTTGCCACAAATGTCATAAATTCAAAAAGGCTTTTATGTTTTTATTTATAAACAATAAATTACATATTTGGGTTTCTTGTTCTCTATACTTGTTCGTACGAGTGGTCCAAAGACCTCATCGACAAGGATTATCGTTTTAATAAAATGTACCTAACTTTACGACCTCGAAAAAAGTGTAGTTGGGTTAAAAAAGTTAAAACTAGTTATAACTAGTTGATGTATGCCAAACACAGCTGATGGTTTCTGCGACTCGGTTTACTCCATGTAAAAGACACGTGACATTAAACATATTGGTGTATAACAGTTTTAAGTTTAGACAAAAGCACTAAAAAATTTTCATCTGGAACTGGAATTGGTAAAAAAATCGATAAGAACTGCTGAATAAACCGGGTTACGGTTAAATTATTAGTGTTTTCTAGCTTCCTAAAAGCTATTAAATATGGACTTGTTGGTTTATCTTCTTGGCGTGCTCCAATCATAAGATGTGCGATATATCTGCCATAAGCATCTGTGCTTTCATTAACAATAATGTAAAAATATTTATTAGCCAGCGATGTCTTGATTTCTTTTAAAACGATTTCGTATACCGAATGGACATTCTTCTGTCTAAGCGTGGATTCGTCCGGAATAGTTTGTTTACAATATTTTTGCAAAAATTCTCTAAATTGCGTAACGGATTTTTAATTTTTTTAAAGGTATATTTGCCGCGACCAAAGCCTTGCATAATTCTTTTCAGGTTTCGATTTTTCCCAACATTTTAAAATTCGTTTTTACACTAATCTAAAATGGCTCAGAGTTCATTTTTGTAACTTTGATTGATGCAGCGGTGTTTTTAAAGGTTGATCGATTTAAAACTTCTTTTCACAAACAATAATCTTTGTACAAGATTTACAGAAGGCTTTTGCTCTACTAAATTTTAACTTTGGAAAATATTTAATGCACGAAGACATTTTCGCCACTTAAGACATTTTGAAACCAAATAATAAATCACTAGTTTTACTAATTTTGGGCCTACATGCATTTTATCAAAAAATTGACAATATATATAATTTATGTTGATTACATAATTCTGTATAACATTAAATCCATATTTGAAAATTTTGGTGGGCTAACTATAGTTTATAAAAGTTAATAATATATTGTTCCGAAACACCTCGTATAAAAACACGTGCTTTCGTTTTTATACCTTTATTAACAATCCAACGTAACTATGGTTACAACGACAGAAATCTTTACTTGTCAATGTCTCGAAGTTTACACCACAAAAGTCGAATCTATACTAACTGATCGGAGGTTTCCCGTCGCCCTTTTATAGTATGGTGGAAGAGTAAAGAATGATCTAGAATCTTCGAGTAATATCGTGAAAATTCCATAGTACAGGATGGCATAATTGTTGTTTAATGGATAATTCGGGCGTTTTCGGAAAACTTCGAAAGTGATGAAAGAACTTGAAAAATTAAGGTAAATTATTTAAATAAATTAACAAACTAAATTAAATGTTCTTAACTCTCTAAAATTCTATAACCTAAACATATTTTTTGAAAGTCTGTAACATTGCCCCCTTCCAAGTTTTGATCGTCTCGATCAAGTATCTTCACTGTCTTGATAACGGCTTAGCCTTTCTAGATGTACTACTTTCATCTTTGCCTGTGGACTCTTCTGTATACGGTACACCAGATCATTAAGCCGTGTCACCACTTTATATGGTTATATGCATGACTTCTGTAGTTTCGGTGAACGCCCCTTGGTTCTTCTCGAATTGTATAACCAAACTTTTTCACCGACGACAAATCCCTGATGGTTAGCTTTCCAAGTCATAGCGGGATTTCATATGGTCACTTCCTTTTTGTAACTTGGTACGCACCTCATCATGTATCCTCTGTAGCTGTTTACTTAGTTGACTTACATAGTCTTCTGCTGGTTCTTCTTGGTGGAAGGTCGTCCTGTAAGCAAGTCAACTAGAAGGCATATTTCCGCTACGAAAATGACTTTAGCAGGTGTTTCGCCAGTAGTTTCGTGAATTGCGGAGCGGTATGCTAATAAAAACGACTGTATACAGTTATCCCAGTCACTTTGTTGGTCATTTACTTTAATTTTCAGGTAGTTATCAAGTGTTCTGTTAAACCGCTCTACCATACCATCGGACTGGGATGAAGAGGTGTTGTTCTTGTTTTATGGATTCCCAGGAGATTACAAAGGTTCTTGAAAAGATCGGACTCAAAGTTTCTGCCTTGATCGGAATGTATTTCTCTAGGAACTCCATAGCGACAAATCCATTGTTGAAATAATACATCGGCAACAGTGATAGCTTCTTGATTTGGGATTGGGTAGACTTCTGGCCATTTACTGAAGTAATCCATCGCTACCAAGATATAGCGATTCCCTGATTTACTAACTGGAAATGGCCCTGCCATGTCTATGGCAATTCTTTCAAAAGGTGCCCCTACATTGTATTGCTTCATCTTGCCATGGCTTCGTGTTTTCGGTCCCTTGCTGGAAGCGCAGTCCTTAGACATTCTGCACCAGTCTTTTACGTCTGCTCGACTTCCCAGCCAGTTGAACCTTTATCGAACCTTTTCAAGAGTCTTCATAACTCCGAAATGGCCACCTCCTACACCATTATGCAAGGCTTGCAATACTTCAGGAATCCTTTTGGTTGGTAGGATTATCTGATGTTTATAGATTTTGCCGTCAGAACTTTCCCAGACCCTTTGTAATAGGCCATCTTTAATAACCAAAGAGTCCCATATGGCCCAGTACCCTTTATGTCTTGGAGACTTTGAAGCTATTTGCTGATATGGTGGCCTTTTAACATTTTCTGTCTTAAGTTTGACAATGTCTCCAAAATCTGTATATTCTAGTTGTTCTTTTACCAAGATCTTAGGGTCCCATTCTTGAGAGCACTGGATGCGTGTTCTTCGGCAGTGGAATTCATTCAAGCATTTCTTGCTTTTTTCGTCTGCTGCAGTGTTTGCATTCGTCCGGGTAGGGTCGTCTTGATAGAGCGTCAGCATTCTTATAGTTCAGTCCTTTTCGATGTTCAATTTTAAAGTCGTATTCTTGAATACGTTGCAGCCATCGGGCTATCTGACCTTCAGGGTTCTTGAACTGAAGCAACCATTTAAGTGATGCATGATCCGTTCTTAGGTGGAATTTCTAAGCCATACAGAATTTTTATGAAAATGCTCCAAAGATTTGACAATAGCTAAAAGTTCTTTTCTAGTGACACAATAATTTCTTTCAGGTTTGGACAGAACTTTGCTAAAATAGGCTATAACTTTTTCTTGGCCATCTTGAATCTGTGACAAAATTCCACCAATAGCAGTGTTGCTTGCATCAGTGTCCACAATAAATGTTTGATTTAGTTGTGGATATGACAACACCGGGGATTGCACAGGGCTTTCTTTAGGTGTATACAAGCTGCTTGACAATCTTCAGTCCATTCATAGCTGTTGTTGTTTTCCGTAAGACGATGTAATGGTCTAGCAATATCGGCAAACCCATGTATGAACCGTCTGTAATAGGTACACAGTCCCAGAAAATTTCTAATTTCATGCTTGTTCTTTGGTATAGGCCAGTTCTGGATAGCTTCTGTCTTCTCTGGTTCTTACTCCATCTTCTGTATTTATATGTCCCAGGTACTTGACTTCTTTCTGGAACAGGTGACATTTCTTTGGGCTTAGCTTCAGCTGGGCGGAACTAAGCTTTTAAAAACCTCTTCAACATTTTTCAGGTGGTCATCAAATGTTTTTCCAAGAATTATTATGTCATCAAGGTATACTAAGCATGTTTTCCAAGTTAGTCCCCGTAGTGTTAACTCCATCAAACGTTCAAATGTAGCAGGGGCATTGCATAGTCCAAAGGGCATAACATTAAATTGCCACAGTCCGGTCCTGGTCGAGAAAGCAGATTTTTCCTTGTCTTCCGGATGAAGTTCTACTTGCCAATAGCCACTTTTTAGGTCTAATGTGGAAAACCATTTTGACCCCGTCAGTGTGTCCTAGGGTATCGTCAATTCTTGGTAGTGGAAAACTGTTCTTCTTTGTGACATCATTCAGTCTTCGGAAATCAACACAAAATCTTGTGGAACCATCTTTCTTCTTAACTAGGACTACTGGAGATGACCATGGGCTCTGGGATGGTTCTATGATGCCTTGATTTTGCATGTCTTCAAGTAACTTTTCAACTTCTTCTTTCTTGGCTAAAGGAATTCTGGGCGGTTGTTTTATCGATGATGCGTCTCCAGTATTTATTCGATGTTGAACTACACTGGTTTTACCCAAATCTTTTTCGGATAAAGAGAAAAACATCTTGATTTCCTCTTAAAAGTTCTTCCAGCATACATACTTGGTCTGGGTCTAACAAGGATTTTTGATAAAATCACCAGGTCTTGTAGAACCTCAGGTAGTTTACGTGTGGAGACTCCTGCAGGTGTGGTACATGGATGGGTAACTATCATAGCAGCAGGTTGACAGGTACCGACTTTGTCACCCATTTTGACCTGTTAAGGGAAATCTTTCAGGTTCATCATTCTGACAAATACCATATTTTCTTTGGTTTGCTTTCAGAGTTCTTGCTGGTAGAATTCCTTTAGCGTATAAGGGACAATTTTCTAATGGTTCGACTAACATGATTTCACCTTCTTCTGAATCTTTGCTTGTATGATGCTTTCTGAGTTTGGCGGTAGAATAACATCTTCCGTGAGGACTACTTCTCGAATCGATGTTTCACTGCTTCGTGGTAGTCTCATTACAATCTCTTCTTTATGGGTTCGTAGTACCCGTTGTGGAAGGTCTAGTATAAACTTCTGATTTTCCATAATGTCAAGGCCAAGGATAACTTCGTCCAGGGCTTTCCAGTGACGCAAACAGAGCGCTCCCGAGTAGCTCAGGAGCATTTCGCTTCTACTTTATGGCGTTCCAGTGACGGAAAGTCTTATGCACCTTAACTGCTCCGTTTTCCTTTCCCCTTGCCTCTCATGCACCAACCCCTTTAGGTGTTTCGTGCTCCAAACGTCAAAAGTTTGTTTATTAAGGTTAGGATAGATCTTTAAAATTATTATTTGTTTAGAATGGAATTAGATATTACAGATCCCACAACTGGAGACCTTTATACTGTGGTTTTAATTTTGTGCTCCTATCTATATTTTGACCTGATTGCGGCACGTGATCGTCTTATCCAATTAAGCAAATTTTAGTCGGTTTTATTTTTAATATAAAGAAACATTTTCACATGGTGCCCCGGTAAAAAATCTTTAAAAATGTAACCTATATAGAGATGTGGCCACCCTAGTGTATATTGAACCTTAACATAAAAATATATATTTTCAATATATATGTGGCCGTTGATTCTAAAATGTGACAATTAAAAATGTTAATAATTACTCCGTCTAAAATTTTTAGACTATTTAAATTATTATTTTGGCCGCACAAGAATTCTATTTTAGCCCGTTGTTTAACATAATGACGAAAGTCAACAACTGATAGTGCAGTTTTCAGCAGAATGGCATAAAAACATAACAAATAATGTAACATGTGAACGTTTTAGTGACAATGAAGCAGGAAAGGCAGAGAGAGCTCGTGGGGTGTGGTGGCTTCTGCTTCTGCTGCTCCTTTTAAGCCATGTTCATGAAAATCAATCTAGTGGTAAGCAATTACATATCTTAAAATGTGCATGTACCCTGTAAGGATGTATATGCTAGGCCGAATTTGTAAAGTAATTGCTAATTTCATGTATTCGGCAAAATTGTGCTTACGACTGGGTGGCAGGCCAGTTCTGGCCAGCTAATATTTTTTAACTCGCTTCTATTACAAAAAAAAAAAAAATTAACTAACCAGAACTAATCCATGCACCCTCCAAATTTGACTTGAATAGCATATTTCATGAATTAGGCAGAATTTAATTTTGCCGAATTAATGAAAACGGCAATTGAACAAATTCGGCGTAACATACTATGTCAGCAACAAACACGACGTGGATAAATGTTGTTGTTCCTAGGGTTATTCTGACTTCATGTATGCCTTTAACTGGTATAACTCCTCCATTAGCAGTTTCCAAAAGGTAATTCTTTACAGGACGGAATATTTTACAGTGAGCTACGATGTTCGGCTTCACGATGGTATGTGTGGAACCAGTATCTAGTACCATTTCGCAGTCCCGACTGCACACATTTCCAGGTACTACCAAGCTGGAGCCATTGTTCTGCAGCCGGGATACTCTAATTATTGTTGTTGATGAGGCTTGGTAGTACTGGGAGTTTTCCGGATTACTTGCAGGGGAATTCGATCTGGTACAATTTCTTTGAATGTGCCCCTCTTCACCACACTTCCAGCACAGGATTTTATTTCTTCGACGGAAGGTCATGCTTTTGTTGTCTCCATCTACTTGTTTTTGACGTAGGATTTCTTGCAGCTGTTGTATTACTGTTGTCAAATTATCATTTGGATTGCTGTCTTCTGGTGCATAATTTGTTCTTCAAAGTCTTGCCTGAGTTCTGGATGTCTGCTTAGCCGTTTCGAACTGAAGTGCGTAGGCAAGAGCTTCGGACATTTTTAAATTCTGGCCATTCTTAAAGCTTGGTTCATATCGGGATCACGCAGGCCTTCAATAAAACTACCTACTGCTAATTCTTGTTTTATTTCTTCCGGATATGCTGGATATGTTAGATTTATTAGTCGTACGATATCCGCTTCGTATTCCTGAAGACTCTCGTTGTATTTCTGTCTTCGACCTTGGAGCTGCGCCTTATAAACTTCTTGCAGATGGGTTTCGCCGTACCTCATCTCTAAAAACATAACAATCAATTCATAGTCGGACTGCTTCTCTTCGGGAATGTTTATTAACACCTCCATGGTTTCTCCTCGAAGAGCAAGTACCAAAGCTCGAGCCTTTCCTGGTGGGTTCCAATTATTGCCGTTGGCAGCAGCATCGAATTGTCGAAGGTATGTAACCCACGGTACCTTTCCATCGAAAGTTGGTGGTTTCATAACAGTAGTTGAATTACCACTTTTTGCAACGGCACCAGTATTAGCTATTTTTTTATCTGTCGCTGTACTTCTTGTTGAATGTGGCTTTGAAGTTGATAAACTTTATCTTCAACCGACTGTTGTATTTCTTGCATATCTTCTTTAACATCTTCCTTTGTAAGTTTTAGTTCGAGTAACATTTGTTGCCTCATTTCATCTTGACTTTGTTGAAATTCTCCCTTTAAGTGTTCTCGAATCTTTACCATCTTTTCTTTGAGCTCATGCTTCATTTGTTCTTGGCTTTTCTTTATGTCTTTTTAAATTTTCTCCATTTATCGTCTTGTTTCTTCTTGACTAATTTGAATTTCACGCTTCATTTCTTTTGGTTGGTCTTCATTTCTTCTTGAGTTTTCTTCATTTCTTCTTGACTTCTCTTCATTTCCTCTTGATTGGCCTTTATTTCTTTCTTGAGGTCTTCTTGACCGTTCTTCATGTCTACTTTAAGGGATTCTTGACTAATCTTAATGTCTTCTTTCAGGTTTTCTTGGCTGGTCTTCATTTCTTCCATCATTTTTCTAATTAGCGTACTTATCTCCTCCATACTTGCTGTGTATTGTCTTGTCTCAACTGGCATTCACTCTTCTTACCACTTGGGCTTCCTTGAATAACCTCGTTATGCTTCCGACACCAAATGTTCCGAAACACTTCGTATAAAAACACGTGCGGTTCGGTTTTATACCTTTATTAACAATCCAACGTAACTATGGTTACAACGACGAAATTCGAATCTATACTAACTGATCGGAGGTTTCCCGTCGCCCTTTTATAGTATGGTGGAATAGTAAAGAATGATCTAGAATCTTCGAGAAATATCGTGAAAATTCCATAGTACAGGATGGCATAAAAGTTCTTAATGGATAATTCGGGCGTTTTCGGAAACCTTTGAAAGTGATGATAGAACTTGGAAAAACTAAGGTAAATTATTTAAATAAATTAACAAACTAAATAAAATAATCCTAACTCTCTAAAATTCTATAACCTAAACACATTTTTGAAAGTCTGTAACAATATAATTAAAGATTCGAGTAGATAAAGGTGGCAAGTATTTTTTATTTAATTATCTTCACGAATAAAGAAGGTAATTGATAGAAATGATTAAAATAGAGATGACTAGATTACATTTAAATAATAAATAACCAATAAAGGACACAACTAACGCACTTATCACCATTATTCGTGAGGAGAAGTCGAATAAAAAAATGTTATTTAATTCCTTTATCCACTCGCTTCTCAAATTCCTTTTTACTAGTGAGGTTTTGGTTATAATGATTAAAACATTTTTTTTATTAATATCAGTTTTATTAATTAACATTTTTTTTAACTGGCAAACTTTGCTGCGGTTACTGTCAGTCACAAGTTTTCTTTTTAAACTTTTCTTACAATTAGATTGGGCCTCAAAGATATTACAATTAATTCGAATTATAGTTCCTAATTTTCAAAGTAATATTTTAAATGGCATATTGTCTTCTTTTTTCTTTATCTTATTTTCTTATTTTTTGGCTACTCCAGGTCCCTGTTTTATAATATTAATTTCATATTTTTCAAAATAAAAATTACATTTTTGTATTTTCTTGAGCCATTCTGAGTCGTACAGCCATGAGTTAGATTTAAAGTGGGAACTGCAGTTTTCTTTAAAACTCTGCGCAAGAATAGACCTAAAATATAAAATAAGATATTTGAATTTATTTTTTATAAAAATAAATTCTTTAATACCTACCCAACAGTTCATTTTGAGGATCTCTTTTATAATCATTTGATGTAAAGTATAAGAAGCAAATTGCAGAAGTATTCGGGTTTCGGGCAGGGGCGGACATAGGCGGGCCATCCCCCCTTGGATGCGACATCCTTTCTGTGTTTCATACATGTCTAATGGCAAATATGGGCATTTATTAAGGGTCCCCCAAGGTTGGTCCGAGGGGTGAGGCTGATGATGGAATGAATTGAAGAGTGAGGACTTTTTCAAATACGTGGGAAGGAGGTTTTGGGAGGTTTTGTGTAAGAAAACAATAAAAAGAGGTTGGAGAACCTTTTTTCTTTTTGCTCTTCAAAAACTTTGAACCTCCTTTAAAATTTTTTGTTTTTTGCCACCTCACACACTTCTCCTCGGCCCATGCTCCCCCTCAGAAAGTCGATATGACCGCCCTTGGTTTCGGGTTAAATTTGTCTTCACGTTAACACCAATTTATTCATTCCTTTCTGAGTGTGAACAAAACTAAATTATTTGTCTTAGGAAATGGAATGTAATATTAAGCTAACACCTTTGTTTTTGAGTGTTAACCTATTGCTTTTGCATGAAGTAATAGGCCGCATGTCCAGGCATATTTCTATCTAAACCCACAAATAAACATTAGTGAACATATTTTTCTAAGTTTTATTGTGCAAACTTTCCAATACTGTTCAAACTATAGGTAAAAACAATCTACAATGTTAAAAGTTCTTGTCTCTGGTTTAAATTTCAAGTCAAAAATCACACCCACGTATAGACAAAAAACACTGAACACAGACAAAATACAGGTTTAGGAAACAAAACCATTGTTTAGATAAGGTCTTTAGAAGTTTATTATCACACCCAAAATGATAAAACACTATGAAAATCAGAAAATAGTCACTAAGTAATGACGAGAAAAGTCATAACATTACACATAAAACACACTATCGCCGCCAAATCTGCACTGATGACTACGTCACGAGCGGTCGTCCTTGACGGGTCGACTGGCCAACGTTGTGCTTATGGGAATAAGCTATCCTCTGTGTGCATCGTTCTTGGACCTGCAGTGGGATTCTTAACTTCTCGATACGAGACGACTCGTTCGATATCGAGTTCTCGGTATCCCTTTCGAAACCTATCGAATACGTAATTCTCATATCCATCGAGTCGTAGTCCGTAGTACAGCGTAAAATTGGGAAAGTTATGTTGGCAACTACAATTTTTTGACATATTTAACTGTACAATTGGCAATATTGGCAAGTTTTCCTGTTGACCTCTTTGACCTTTTCATTTTGTGCTTTTAGTATTTTTTATATTTTCATCTATTTTATGAGTATTTTATTTTATTCTTGTCTATTCTCTTTGCTTACGAAATATTTATGCGTCGCAATTTCATTTGACAATTAATTTTCAACCAATCAAATTGCTTCTTTGTAGTATACGTCACCTCTCGGTCGGTACCGAGTACTCGACATCGACTCGAAACCTATCGAAAATGCGATTCTCAATTTATATCGACTCGTAGTCCGTAGTAAAGAGTAAATTTGCACAGGACCGTACGCAGAGAGTGGAAAAAATAAAGACTCCAGGGGCGCATTCAGATTAGACAACCTTGTGGTAAAATTTACCCATTTTGTGACAACGCTTATTGCGCATGTCTTTAACGGGCGTCGATTCTGAATGCGTCCAAGGTAAGTAAACAACGAGGCTTAGGCATGCTATTTACATAAACCAAAAAAAGGCTTAGACGACACCTTCAATAAACAACCCATGAGGTATTTTTGGGCTCCTGAGGGGGGCAACTGCCCCCATTGCTTAATTTATAAACTTGACGTAAAGTACGAACCCTGTAAGTTCAACACAGCTACGTCATTATCAGCCAAATGTTTACATACAAAAGAACCGACTTGCCATGTATTTTTTTACCAAAGACATCGCTTAATTGTAGCACAGAATAACTAGCTGCCGCAAATTGTAGATATATAGTTTTTGTACTTGATGAGATGTGTGTTTGGGGCATTTTGATGCTATTAAAGTATGACGTAGCGATGTTTAACTAACAGCGTTTAAACTCTACCGTTTCCGCTGCCACTCAATTACGTTCGCAACTTAAATTTATCGCGTTTAATTTAACCATTTATAATCGTCGTTGCCGTATTTGGCTTGTTGTTTAATTAACTTGACCAAATTTAAAACTGTTGTTATTGGTCGTTAACAGACGTTTGTGATCGATAACAGGATTGTTTCATTAACAATGTTCAAACTGCAGCGACAGCAGAAGCGTAACGGCAACGACAACGATTTGTCAAGTTGAAGCCTAAACTTTATGGCGTTTAATGTAATCATTTATAGGAACGCGTTGTCGCATTTGCGTTTATTGTTATCCTTTGCCAAGTTTTAACGAATCGTCGTCGTCGTTGTTCGCAGACGTTTGTTTATCGACCAATAGTTTTTTTTCAACAATTTGCAAAAGTCGGTAAGGGCGGCAGCAATACGGTAACGACAACGAAACGTCAAGTATATAAATTAAGCTCAAACTTTATGGCGTTTAATAAGGCCTTTTATATGGACGCGTTGCCATATTTGGCTTGTTATTGTTATCCTTTGTCAAGTTTTAACTTATCGTCGCCGGCGTAGTTCGCAGACGTTTGTTTATCGACCAATAGGTTTTTTATTTAACAATTTGCAAAGGTCGATTGGTAACGGCGGCAGCAATACGGTAACGACAACGAAACGTCAAGTATATAAATTAAGCTTAAACTTCAATTTACGTCTGGCACCTACCCTTTTTTATTTAACAATTTGAAAAGTCGACGACGGCGGAAGCAAAACGGCCACAGAACGAAACGTTAAGTTTATAAACTTAGTATACATTGATAAGAGATTGTTGTAAACTAAATGTCGTTTGTTATTTTGACTCAAGGAGATAAACTTTAATAAGTTTATCTCCTTGTGACAATGACAAGCTCGCTGATAGTTCCGCGAATAAAAAGTAAAAAGTATGTGTTATCACTGTAAAAAAGATGTTACATCAGTGGCAAAGTGTAAAAAGTGCAGTTACACCTTTCACCCTGCATGTTTAAGGCAGGCTGCTGAGCAAAAAAGGCTGTATGTGTCCACGTTGAAGATCTTCCTGACTTAACCTCAAAAGTCGATATTGAAAGTCTCGCCGATTTGATGGAAACCTTAAAACGGAAAATCATTAAACTAGAGGAAAATGAAGAAAAATTAAAAACAGAGTAAGTTTCCTTGAGGGAAAGCTAGAGAATTTAGAAAAAAATGATGAAAGAAAAAAGGGCAAGCAAAAAATTGGCGGGAACTCTACTCCAGCTGTCAAATCTCGAGAAAATTTCCCATTCGCCCTAAACGCCAGTAGTTCATTAGCACAAAAATCCACGACAGAAGAGGCATCATGCGCTAACGCCCTTGATGTAAATGTAATAACAGAAGAACATAACGAACATAACCTTAAACTTCGAAAGAAAAATAAAAGTCAACCAGATAAGGATTTGGAAGACAAGAATCTGAGTAGAAATGCGTCGAAATCGATGGAAACACCTACAAAAAGTCACCGTGGTTCATCAAAAACCACACAGGTTTGTGATAAAAGACTGAACGACTTAAATCCTGAGGACGAAGTTTTTATCAGTGAACAAACAACTGAAACAGAAAGAAATACTGAATCAGGTTGGAATCTTGTAACCAGAAAACGGCTTAAAAACCAGTGCAGGGAAGCCGGCCCAAGCCACTAGTGGGAACAAATGAATCTGTCGCTGGCCTCAAAGTTGCTGAAAAAAAGCTTATCTTTTTCTTTCGGGTTTTGCCCCAGAGGTTGACGCTAATGCTATTGTACACTTCCTGAAAAATCTCGACATGGACACTGGATGTCGCTGCGAGAAGATGAAAACCTTACACAAAGCGAGAAGTTCCTTTAAATTGGAAGTTCCTGAAGAAAACAAAATCAAATACCTTGATGCTAGTCTTTGGCCTAAAAGTGCTATCGTAAACCATTTTCAGAATC
The DNA here is from genome assembly GCA_014170235.1 of Listronotus bonariensis. Classification (NCBI taxonomy): domain Eukaryota; kingdom Metazoa; phylum Arthropoda; class Insecta; order Coleoptera; family Curculionidae; genus Listronotus; species Listronotus bonariensis. The sequence goes on from JACEGR010006308.1 coordinate 56,116, forward strand.
TGCAGCGCCGTCATCAAATGGCCAGAACATGACTGGGTTGCATCTACTGCACATAAACACCCAATCTGTACGAAACAAGGTACCAATACTCGAAGCTTTCTTGGAAGACACTGCCATAAATATTGTTTGTCTGTCTGAACACTGGCTTAAGACAGAAGAGGCAAAAGTGCTACAATTAAGTTCTTACAAACAAGCAAGTAACTTTTCAAGGTCAGCCTATGCTGGCGGAGGTGTAGCAATATATGTAAAAAGTAGTTTTAATGTAATAAAATATGATATTGAAATGTTTTGTATAGAAAAATGTTTTGAATGTTGTTCAGCACTTTTTGTGATATCAATGTATATGTTTTAGCAATGTATAGGTCCCCATCAGGAAATTTTCGGGAATTTTTGGATTCATTGAAATCGGTATTGGGAAAAATTGTAATTAATAAAAAAATTATTTTGGTAGGAGATTTTAATGTCCACTTTAATACAGATCAGCCGGAGGCTCTTCACCTCTCTGATATGTTGGAAAGCTATGGTTTCAAGCAAACAATATCAAACAATACAAGATCCGGGGCATGTTTAGATAACGTTTTCATAAATTTTAGCACTGATTCATTTACAGCCAACATTGTTGATATTGGAATATCGGATCACCTTGGACAGGAGCTACAACTGCCCATTGTTGATGGTGGTGACAAAGTATTGCATAGCAGCAGAGTGTGCAGGCCATTGACGCAGAGAGGTTTGTTTGGTTTTTATAGTCTTGTTTCTTTGTATGATTGGAGCTTTGTGACTGACGAGAGTGTAAATATTGATGAATGTTTTGAAAGATTCTTGGATAATCTTGAGAAGGTATATACCCAGTCTTTTCCAGAAAAGACTTATAGGGTGAGGTCTGATCAGAGGTCCAATGTAAGATGGTTTGATGAGAATTTAAGATCAATGCGGAACCACTTACAGTTACTGAGTGAATTATTGCGGCAATATGATAATGTAGGATTAAAAAAGGAATATAAGGATTTTAAAAAATTTATAAATCTGCTATAAGAACAGCAAAAATAAAAGCTAACGAGCAGTTTATTACTTCAGCTCAAAATCCAACCAGAGCTGTATGGCGGGTTATAAAGAATAATGTCCACACTTTAGACCCAAAAAAAGTAATGCATGTAGCATCTCAGCAGATAAATTCAATAAATATTTTTCAAATATTGCTCATGAAACTATTAAAAACATTCCTGTATCTCATAATGATCCAATTCAACTTTTGGCCAACTTGGATATACCAAATAAGTCCTTTTCATTTTCTCCTGTCTCCTTTATAGAAATTAGAGATATTATTGACCATTTAAAAAATAAAGAAAGTCGGGATATTTTTGGATTAAATGTTAGGCTGATTAAATCAATCAAGAACCTTATCATTAGCCCACTTACTAAACTGATTAACAGATGTCTTAGGAATAACACATTTCCAGATGTACTTAAATTGGCCAAGGTTATACCTATATTCAAAAAGGGTGACCCAGACAGGCCTGAAAACTATCGACCAATATCTTTGTTACCAATAATCTCAAAGATATTTGAAAAGTGCATTGCCATTCAAATAATAAAATATTTTGACAGCAACAATTTGTTTACATCCTGCCAGTTTGGTTTTAGGAAAGATAAAAACACAGTTATGGCAATCCTCGACCTGGTCACCTTCTTGCTCGAGTCATTTAATGACTTAGCATTTAGCAGTGTCTTGTTTTGTGATTTAAGCAAGGCATTTGATTGTGTCACTCACGATATACTGCTGTGCAAACTTAAGGAGTATGGTTTCTCTTCTGATAGTATTGCACTATTAAAATCCTATTTAACCAACAGGAGACAGGTTGTGAGTGTGGGAGGTGTGTCGTCAGCCGAAAGTGAAATCACCATAGGAGTGCCCCAGGGCTCAGTACTGGGTCCTATATTATTCTTAATTTATATAAATGATCTGCCATTTATTGAACTTTTGGCAAAATACACACTTTTTGCTGACGACACAACTGTTGCATGTGTGGGTGATACCCTTGAGCGGGCGGAGATGAGAATGCATTTTCTGCAGAATAGAGTTGAGGAATGGTTTAACACGAACCGATTACATCTAAATGCAGATAAAACTAATAGGGTCATCTTCACCTTAAGACAAACTGAAACACCAATGGAGTCTACAGTTAAATTTTTAGGAGTTCAGCTAGATCCCCTTCTTCAGTGGCACTCTCACATTGATGCTGTGGCTGGTAAGCTTAGGAGCACCATATATGCTCTTCGTTGCCTTGCCAATTGTTCTTCTGACAATACTCTGAAAACAGCATATTTTGGTATGTTCCATCCAGTAGCCACGTATGCTATTCTAGCATGGGGGCATGCTCCACACACAAAGAGATTGTTTGCTTTGCAAAGAAGGGCAATTAGAATAATGGGGGATTGTGTTACAGGGATGACTGTAGACTTGTTTTCTCAAGTATGGGTATACTCACCTTACCATCGGTGTATATTCTTGAAAATCTGTTGTGGGTTCAAAAGAATAAAGACCAGTATAGGGTTCATAAGGATATCCATAATTATGAAACCAGAAACATGAACAAATTAGTCCCAATATATCAACGCTTAACAAGATGCCAGAGTGGTCCAGGGTTCCTGGCTGTTAAGTTTTACAACAAGCTACCTACCGGCTATTCTGAATTGCCATATTCCAAGTTTAAAAGTAAAATCAAACAAAAATTAATTTCAAAAGCATTTTATTCAATTGAAGAATTCCTAAACTCTGACTTCTGAAAAATGTGGTCTGAGTGGGAATTTCTCGTTGGGCACCTATATATTGCATTTTTTTTTTTTCAGCCATTTTATCTTGTTTTGTTTGTGCATATATAATATATATAGGTAGTCCTTGACTAATTTTAATATGTAATACTTTGTTTTTAAGTCCTTGACTAATTTTAATATGTAATACTTTGCTTTTAATATTTTAGCTATTTTTGTGTACATTTGACTTGTGTAAATACTGTTTGTATGTTGACACCAATAAACTGATTTGATTTGATTTGATTTGCTTTGTGAACTCCAACTTCACAGATATTTTCTTTGGTGCCTTGGTGCCTGTGTGCCTATTTTTCTTAGTTTATACCTTCATAAAAGTATATTTTTCTTATGTAAAGCCATTTAAAATGAAACGACACCAGTGATGATGAAGGAACAAAAGTAACAGGGCCTGTTGATAATGCATGGGCAATGAAAAGTACCTTCTTTTAAACCAGAAGATAATCCCCGATGGACTTTGGAAGAAAGTCTTTTGCTAGCTCTCTTCCACAGTATAGAGAGTAGTATTTAAACAAGTCTGGCCTTTGGTACAAAAAACACTGGCAGAATATCATGGAAAGCTGAACTAGATTTCACTGAGGGTAGTATGACTGGGTACGCACAACCAGAAAAACATGGGATCCCTATATTATCATTAAAAGCAAGAGATGTTATAAAACTGCTGTCTCGAAGTGTTCCTTTTGAGGCATGTGCCAAAAAGAGTTTTAGAGGGATGACATTGGATGTGATATTATTAAAAATTGGTAAAATTACACGTAACAGAGAAAAGTTTGTAAAAAGAAGACAAAGGTTAATTGGACCCAATGGTTGTACTCTTAAATCTATTGAGCTACTATCAAATTGTTACATCCTTGTACAGGGAAACACTGTCTCAGCCCTAGGCCCTTATAAAGGTCTGCAACAAGTTCAGCAAAATTGCTTGAAGATACAATGAAAAACATACATCCAATTTACAATATTAAAGCTCTTATGATTAAGAAAGAATTAATGAAGGATCCTAAATTAAAAATGAGAATTGGGAAAGGTTTTTACCCAAGTTTGTCAATAAAAATATTAGTAAACGTAAACAGCCTAAACTTAAAAAGGAAAAGAAACCATACACTCCGCTTCCTCCACCTCAAACTGAAAGCAAGGTATGTTTTTCAATTTTCTTTATTTAATCATAATAGAAAATTATATTATTTTTTGATAGGATTATTTTCAGTGCCTACCATCTGCCCTGCGTCTGGTAACAACGGAACTACAGACTTCCCCGGACACATAGATAGATAGATAGATAGATATTTATTCATGTTTCTAATCACACAGATTTTACATACGTCATTAGGTAAATTAACAAAATAATGATAAGTTTATAATAGCACACACAAGAAACGAAAACATAAAAATAAAAGTAAATATAAAATTTGACTAATAGGTATTAATAAAACTATTATTTCTAAAAACTAGTAGCAAGATTGCCTATGTCCATATATTGTTTAAAACCCCTAAATGTAAAAGCTATATTTTAACAATATTTAAGTGTCATCCACTATAATTACATTCATAAACTCTTCCAATGAGTAAAAAGAGTTCTTAATTAAGAACGTCTTTATCCTCGCTTGAAAGGTCCTTTGAGGCAGGCTCTTCCAAGCTTCAGGCAATTTATTGTAAAATTTAGGACTATAATAGTTAAATGAGCATCTACTCTTATTCAATCTTTTAAACTCTGGCAATATGTAATGTGAACACCGAGTATTGTAGTTGTGGATGTTATTGTGGGTTCTAAACTGCTTTAAGTTTTGCCAGATCCATAGAAGACTTTTGTAAATAAACAAAGATGGAAAGGTTAGGATTTTGAGTTCTACAAATGTCTGCCTCACATCCTCACGAAACTGGAGACCAGCGATGATGCGTACTGCCTTTCTTTGTAAACCAAATATTTTTGTGCTTGTGGAGAATGGCCCCAAGCAAGAATCCCATAGGACATAACTGATTGGAATAGGCCAAAATATGCATTCATATAAGTGCCTTTATTAGAAATAGGTTTCAGATTTCTCAGAAGATAGAGATTTTTAGACAACTTGCCCGATATAAACTCAACATGTCCATCCCACAGAAGTTTCTGGTCCATGATTATACCCAGAAACTTAACGGAAGACTGCTCGTGAGGAAGCTGTTTCTGTGTAAATATTATTTTCTCCGTTTTGGCATCATTTAGACATAGGTGATTAGTGGCAAACCATTTTGAGGCGTTCAACTGTGTCTCTAACATAACATTCTGTAGTTCCGTCAGGTCTTTACTAACATTAGCCAGAGTTGTATCATCAGCATAAAGTACCAGATCAGCACCAGGGACACTAGTCATCAAATCATTCATATATATGATAAACAGAACAGGCCCTAGCACTGATCCCTGAGGCACCCCAGCACCGACACATCTGGGCTTAGATAGGTGTCCATTAAACAATACTCTCTGACAGCGATCCGTCAGATAAGATGTTATTAGTGTTGTACTATCATCGGTAAAACCATAATGCTTCTAGTTTCAGTATCAAAATGTCATGAGAAACCAATCAGCCTTTGAGATCACGAAAGTGACACCAGCAGGCCCCTCTCAAACTCATCTGTTATAGTTGCATTAGTCTGAGCACTGCCATGGTAGCTATTGATTTTCCAGTAAGGTTTGTTATGATGGTTATGGGATCTCTTGTATAAAAAGAAAAACTATCTCTAAAATTTCACATAAGCTTAGGTTCTGAATTTATTCTGTTATTGATATCTGGGTAGTGGAGAAATGCGTTGCCTCTCCTAACTGAATGTGTGACTTGACAACCCTTCCTAGAACAATGAAGTACAGGCAGTGGCGTAGCCAGGGTTTAGGGGCGGGAGGGGCGAAGTCCTTTTGGAGTTTCTTTTCAATACAGAGTTTTGTTTTTAGTAACCGTTAAAAAGTTTCCGATTTTACATGGGATAAAGACCTAAATATTATCAAAGATTTTTTTAACGACGCCCCTGCGCAGGTAACAGCTATTTTTATAGATTTTTTTCTTTAAATCTGACTTTTTTAGAGGTTTTATGTTACTGCAAAAATATTATTATTTTTTTATTCGTTTTATATAAATAAAATACCAAAACCAAAAGAAAAAAAAACTTTCTGTCAAAACTAAACACTATTAAATTTAAAAGTTAACCTACGCATCACTAAAGCGTTTTATTTTTACATTTCTTCATAATATTTACTCTATGGCAATAACGCTATCGTAATTGAAGGTTTTTTCAGAAACTTACAGAAAAATTAAAAAAAACAAATAAATAGAGTAACAATACACAAAGATAACAACAAACAAAACATT
>JACEGR010006309.1:0-62258 GCA_014170235.1 Listronotus bonariensis
TTTACCTTTTTTTCCGGGCCTCATCCTAGATTTGAAATATCTCGGTTAGGTCAAATAATAGTTTGAAAAACTCCAAAGAAATTAAAATTAGAAAATAATTTTTCAGCTGATTACAGTAACGGTCAAACAATGAATAATAAGTACATATACAAATATTGAGCTGGGCAAATTTCATCGAAATGAATTACAATTTTTTCCGTAAGATGCTAGGTAACTATGTGTGTGTATCATAGGTATTTCAACAGTTCTATGTAAGGTACCTTTTTTGATATACTAACTTTTTTAAGTGTCTATAAACAGTAAAAGAGATTTTGTGTTTCACTCTAGAAAAAGGGGTAAGTTGAAAAACAAAGTGTTTTCTGTGGCCCAGCTTGCAACGGTTGAGCTATGCACAAAGCTCAGCTCAGAAATTCCACATTAAGGATTATAATAAAAATATGCAACCAATTACGTACTTTACCTTTATATTATATGCATATATCACGCTGGTAGCAACAACGAAAGTCAAGAAGGAATTGACGTTAAATACAGCTTAAATGGTAATCACCCCAGCTTCTGAGTTTACAATCCTAAACCGCTTTTTTATAATACAGCAAATAGAATGTCTGAGACCAAACACAACATAAACACTTTAACTTGTCGTAGAGCCCTTTTTACAAATTGAGATACCATTAGCTTAAGTTTACTTATCAATCTACATTTTTTCTCAGAAATAATATTTTTTTTCTTCACAACCGTTTTTAAATTAATCTCCAAGAGTAACTTTTTATTTTTTTGGCCCTTTTCAGAGGGTTGAAACAAAATGTTTTCTTACACTCGCTTCTACATCACTCCACCATGCCAAAGAAATGAATTTGTTACATAAGTCATAATTTCAATCAAAATTATCACCATCCCGAGACATTTATCGTCTCCGCAAAAAATATATAACAGCGCCATATCTTTGGTATTTAGACGTACCTGGGCTTACCTATCATTCCCATCGTTTGATCTTTCATCTTCGAGAACTCGATTACCTTTTTAAATAACAATTTGTTTCTTTATCGATAAAGTTATTTTTTTAGCCCGATTTATTCAAACTTCACATTTTTAATCTCGCTAGACGACGCTTGTATAATAAATATTCTTGAAAATTAAATTATTATTTTCAGCAATGCTGGTAAAATATATAACACATACGTCATTGGGATACTTTCACACAATGATTTGGGGTGCTTTTTGACATTATTAAATTCTTTTAAGTGTATATCAAAAAGGCCTTATTTTAAATCTGGTTGTTAGTTATAATTGACCCTTTGAAATTAACTGGTAGTGTTTAAAAGCATACTTGTACGGGGTTTTCTGGCCACCTAAAGAGTTTCAAGATATCAACATCAAACTTTAAAATCAAATTTTCTATTTTTGTTAACATTCTAATTTAAACAGGCATTTAGAGCCTTGTAAAACTCCATTGTTAGGTTGGCTACCCGGATGACGGACTACACCCAATATTTTCATTCTCAACGATTAAAAGAAAAATATATGAATTACAAAAAGTGAAAACTCCGCAGTTGGTGAATGCACCATAAAAACAGACATGCGCAATAAAGCTTGTACAGACAGCCCTAAACAATCTGGTCATTTGTCTTGGCTTCGACGACAGAAAAAGCGCTTCGTTGAAATATCGGCACGAATTTTTAAAAAATTGTCTCGTTGAAAAATCTGTCTTCTGCGCATCTTTCGTTTTTATTTGCCGATTTATCAGTAATCACTCACTGACTGTAACAGCCTTAAACAAAACACGCACATTTCTTACTTCCATTTCAGTCGTAATAGAACATTTCATTCATTGTGCGGCGTAATGTGTAATGCCTGCCTCAAATATACACCACAGAAACATTGTTCATGGAAATGGGCTTCATTGAATACATAAAGGTAACATTTTTTTAGAAAGTGTAAATGATGCAGCAGCAAAACATATTTATCGCCAGGGAAGCATACGGCGCGGCATCTAAATCGTTGAAAACACACAACGCTGGCCGTTATTATAAATTCTATATCGACCGGATTGCCACCTGCGCGAACAAAGTCACATTATAGGCAAAATATTTGTGCGCGTCAGCCGAGGTGGCACTGGCGCCAAACAACCATTCAGCTTTGCAATACGATTTGCGTCCTGGTTTTTCGTTCGAAAGCGTTTGTAGCACGAGCGTCGCGAACACCGGGTATGGCGTTTGCGTTACGGCGTATACAAACCACCCACTGTCGGAGGCAATGAGGCACGCAATCTGAGGAGTTTACCACGCGGATCTAATAGGTTATCTATGGTTCGCCAAAGTTGGGATTAAAAGGGTTACAGAACCTTTATAACTTGCGTTTGCTGGCTGTATACGTTAATATTTTTAATAACAAAACAACAGAGTGACTCCCAGCATAATCTTTCGGGGGAACATTAGCTTGTAAATTTGATCAAACTGTAACACAGAACCCCATAACTCTAAAACCAGCAAAAATGATTCAGTGCCGCGAACCTGGCAAGCCATCTAAAATGCTTCGGAACACGTTGGGTTGCCGTAAAACAAGCCCCGTTTGCAGTTCGTTCGTCAACAAGAAAACACGATGAATTTACCTTTAAATGCTTCGTTTGGTCTTTACCCGATATTGTCTCCAGTAAGACGTTCACGCACAAGCTCTGATGCAATGCCTTGCCTGGCCGAGCTGCGTAAGCAGAAACAAAGTCGTTCGCCGACAAAATACTTAAATGAATTGATACGTAGCTGTAGAATTCGGTGTCATGATTCGATGCTTTCTGTTCAATACCACAATACTGCAATCCGCGGGAAAAAGCATTTACCGAATACCAGTTCGCCATTTGACGAGCTTTAACTCAATATGTTTTATTGCAGATATTGTTTCATTGTTTGATAAATGCATTTAAAATAATAAAACAATATCTGCAATAAAACATATTGAAAATTCACTCCATTCAAAACCAAATGAATGTGACATAAAGTTAATTATTCAATAAATGCTTTTCCATTTTAAAATTGGATTACGGAAATATTATTAATGGTTTGTTGTTAAATGTTTGTATTGATTTAAAAACTCAAATCATGTTTTATTTCTAGCTGTAAATAATTCGGTAAATATTATATTTTGTCGGGAAAAGGCTTTATTACTATACACGCTCAGCCAAATAAAAACGTACATAGGCAATGCGTGGAAAGGAGACGGTCTTACGGGTGTAGAATACTATCAGGTAAAGATTAGACAGAGAATACCGTCAAGTTAACATTTAAGATAGAATTGTTAATCGTGTTTTCTTTGTTGTCGTTTTACTGGCCTATATACCTTTTAATTTAGCTGAACTTCTATAAACAAGGGCTTAGTTTTTACAACAACCAACTGTGTTGAGTTCAAACGCTTTTTGTTTTAAGATAAAAATAAATACTTTTATTTACCAAGGTTCGCAACACTGAAATCATTTTGCTGGTTTAGAGTTATAGGCTTCTATGCTACAATTTGGTCAATTTTAAGCTAATGTGTCCCCAAAGTTATATAAAACATATACTTTAAGTCACTCTGTTGTTTTGTTATTCAAAATATTAACCATTACAGTATACAATTGTATAGAAATAGCTCCTACTATAAGTTATAAAGTTCTATGTACCCCATAAATCCCAGCTTGTAACATAGAACCATAGATAACCTACATTTAGATCCGCAGTGGCAAGAAGCATTTTTCGGATTTTTACGACCTCGAGCAGTCAAACCAATGAATGGGTGGACGAACATGCGCACTTAAAAGCCGTAGCAAAATACAAACACCGGCACCCCGTACCCTTTCGCCCGCGGTCTGACCGTGACGCTCATTAGCTACCGTACTTCGAACAGAAAACCAGGACGCCGTCGACAAATTATTTTCGATAATGCGGATAGTTTGTTTGGCGCCAGGTGCGTTTACCCTCAACTGGCTTGCGCACAAACCGATTTTTTCGCCTATGAAATGTAACTTTTGTTTCGCGCAGGTTATAACATTGGCAATCCATCGAGGTCAGTGCATAGAACCCTATAACTCTTAGCCAGCGATTTGTGTGTTTTTAGCGATTTAGATGTTAGTCTATTCTGCACGCCATGCCATATATATACTTCCCTAACGTTAAATATGTGTTTATTTTTTATTTTGCATCATTTATACACTTTCTAAAAAAATGTGGAAAAACACCTTTAATGTATTCAATGGAAAAGAAAACCCTTATTTTCCATAGGCAATGTTTCCTATACTTGGTATTTAGTAGTTGTATAGCTTTGAGGATTTAGGCTTTTATTACCCTAGCAATGACGCCACCTTTAATAGATAAATGTTCTAATACAACAAATAAATAAAGAAAGTAATGCGATATTTTTATTTAAAACTATTTAAAATGTTAAATTTTATTAAATCAACAAATAAAATAACAAAAAATCTTACAAAACAAAGATTTTTTTCAAAATACCCCAAAAGATAATTTTTTTTAAAACCATGCAAAGGATATTCATCCTTACGCACCTGGCAACACTGTAAGAGCGCTCTGTCGATCAAGCCGTTAAAAAATATTGATTGTTTATGGGCCTTCTTGTACAAACTTATTGCGCATGTCTGTTTTTGTAGTGCGCGGTACCCATGCGGAGGTTTTTTTCACTTTTGCTGTATTCATATATTTTTCTTTTTAATCTATTGTTTTGTATGCAAAGAATGAAAATAATTAGGTAAATAGTCCGTCATCCCACAATTCCCATAACCTAACAATAGGTTTTTACAAAGGCTCCTAAATTTATATTTAAATTAGGAATGGTGTAAAAATAGAAGAAGAAGTATAGTTGAACTAGTTTGATTTTAAAGTTTGATGTTCGATATCTTGAAAACTCTTTTAGATTCATAATTCAGAAAAACCCCGTATACCAAATATGCTTTTATAAACACTACCAGTTAATTTCCAAAAATTCAATTATATTGCTGTAGATTTAAAATAAATTTATTTTGTTATACACTTAAAAGAATTTAATAATGTCAAAAGCCCCAAATCCAATTAGGCCTAATATGAAATCAATGACGTATATTATTTATATATTTTACCGAAAACAGTGTACTGAAATAATGGAAATTTAATTTTAAAATTATTTATTATACAAAGCGTCCCAGAAATATTTCTTGAGATTAAAAATGTAAGTTTGAAATAAATCGGGCTAAAAAATAACTTTTTTTTATCCGTTTGATAAAAATGCAACAGGAGAATTGTTATTTAAAAAATAATCAGAGTTCTCGGAAAGGTAGGGTCGTAAATGATAGGGGTGATAGAGTAAGCCAAAATACAGTTAGTCCTTCATATAAAAAAAATCTATAGCGCTTTGTTATACCCTATTTTTTGCAAGAGATAGCAATAAAAATGTCTCGGGACGGTTAGAAGGTTGTAAAACATAGGCGCAGATGGGATGATAATTTGTTTAAAAGAATTATAACTATGTAACAAATTCATTTCTTTTTGGCATAATTAACTTTAGAGTGTCTTAAAGCGAAGTGTAGAAAATATTTTGTTTCAACCCCTCTGGAAAGGGGTAAAAAAAATAAAAGTTGCTTTCTTGGAATTAATTTAAAACGGTTGAAGTTGAAGAAAAAATTGGTATTTTCACAAAAGAAAATGGTAGATTTTTATTAAATGGCTTAAAAGCAATGAAATTTTCGAACAACCAAAAAAAGGGCTCTACCGCAAAACAAGTTAAAAAGTGTTTATGTTGTTAGTGTTTAGTGTAAGACGATTATTATTTAAATTCTTATTCTATTTTCTACTGCTGTATTATTAAAAACTTAGTTTAGGATTAGTTAAACTCAACTGGGGGTGAACCTACCCATTTAAAATATATTGCTGTCAAGTATATGCCTTCTTGACTTCATTTGTAGACACTTTTATGTTAATTATATACATATATATAAAAAAATAAAAATACATGAATTTTTTAAATAGTTACATATTTTTTTTTAATTATAATCCCTTAATGTAAAATTTCTAGCTATAAAACTTTTGTCAAAAACTTTATTCTCTAGCTCCAACCGTTTTAAAGTAATTTTAAGAAAACACTTTTTATTTTCTTTTTCAACCCCTTTTCGAGGGGTTAAAACAAAATCTCTTTTATACTTTATTTATAGACACTTAAAAAAGTTAAGTATATCAAAAAAATTGCAAATACATACATGAATTTGTTAAATACTTATGATACTTTTTTATAGTTACCCTAACATCACCTGGAGAAAAATTATGAGAACCATTTCGATGAAAAATTTTTAGCTCAACAACCAGAGTAATAATAATTATGATTCAATGTTTAACCTTTTATTACTGTAATACAAACTCTTTGTAATGAAAAAATATTTTCTAATTTTTAGTTCGGTTGCATATAAAAAGCGTGTTTTTTAGTTTTTTAAACTATTATGTATTTTTCATTTTTTAGTTCGATATATCAATTAGTTTTATGCGAACATGTGATATTGAAATGTTTCACGAATTATTTCGTAATCTAATCATTTCATTTAAAGCTTCACTGTTGCATGGGGTTTCAGAACGCAACTACTCCAAACACGTTTCCGTCAGCCTTATGCTGAGAGTACGTCCGAAACTGCACGCATGCGCAGATCGCGCACTAGCTCTTCTCTGTTACTCTCCTACAGAAAATCTATAAAGGAATTTATTTATCCTGGCGATTCTAATCAGGATAACGGGATACTGTTTGCAGATTATTGCATTGTCATGGGTCCTTGATACGTGTGCAAAGTTTCAAAGAAATCGAATCGCTGGAAGTTGGTGAAAATTAAGCTTAAAGATTCCGTTACATACATACATACATACATACAACCCAAACTAAAATCGTGTTAAAAATGAAGTCAACTTAGTTATCTAATTAAAATGAAAGTTGGTATGGAAAGGGGAAATGTTTCGCATATTTTTATTTTCCGGTCACCCCGGTTTAACCTGAAATGGCCCTGATTTTAAATTTTAAAGGAAACACTCTGTATATTTAAACATGTTTGGAGTTGTCGCCAGCCGAGAAGACATTTTTAGGTAGCAGTTATTTAAAATTAACATCCGTGTGTCACTACCGCGCTGTCTAGAAGGTGCTGTGAAATGCAAATATTACATGTTTCAGTGAACGAACAACGTTAAAGGAGCAGAAGAACAAATGGGTTAAACATCTAATAACCTGACACCCATATTATTCTGGTACTTAGACATAGGTCTTCGTGGACTGTCTCAAAATTAAAACAAAAATCTATCAAAATTCTATCAGAATGTACTTTTTTGTCCATTTAATTTTCTTTGGAGACATTTTTAATATAACATGTACATAGGTGAACAGAATCAACTGCAAATTAATCCATGGATCTCAGGTGAGGTCAGAAAATACAATCGCAAAGTTTTAATGACTATTATGGAAGATAGAAAACAGGCGGCAAAATTAGATTTTCGTCTCTAACTGTTTCTTTTTACAGGGACATACATTGAAAGTTACTAGGCGAAATAGTGAATAGCAATTTATTTGCTTTTGCCAAGTGTGCCATGGAAAGCTATGCATAATATTTTGCCACGGTTTTATGCACAATTCAGGGGTGATTTTTTTGAAAATGGCAAGAAAAATAGGTTCTAACCCAAAAAACGTGTTTTTTCATACATATTTTGTTGACATCTAAAAGCCAGGGCGATCTGCTGTTCGCCTCCCAGCGCCTTTACAGCTAAATAACGGCAATCTAGATATATTCAAACCGCCATAAATGAAACTATTTTAATGTCATACGCCTAAAATTTTGTTACTTGTATTTTCCAGACACTTTGTATAAGTGTAAGCTGGAGTCACATTATCCAACGATTCTTCAAATATTTTTACCGTAATAAATTAATTTTACCATGACGAAATGTGCCTGACAAAATACACATCAAAGTTTTTCATGGCAGCAATGTGGGAAATGACCAGTCTGTAAACTTTTCGGTCGGATTAACCCGAATGACATTTATTAGGCATTTCCATCAGCCTTTCATCCTGCCATCTTATGACAGGCCCCTTTTATGAATAACTGTGCAAGATCACTGTCAAAGCTAAGAAGTTTCAGCGGAACAGAAAGACCCCCTTTCCTAAGCAAGTGTCCTTTTTTGTACTGGGGCTGCTTAGTGCAGTGGTTGAGGTTGTAAAAATAAAAGACAAAATTAAAAATTATGATCTCTGTAATTTTATCATACTAAAAAATTAATATGTGATCAGTTTTTGCAAAGGAAATACTTTTGCAGGACTTTTTGTCATTTATTTAGTATGAAATTCATCAAAATATAAAATAATCCAGTGTTTCCCAGGATAGGTTTTACAGAGGTCCAAAATTTTTTAGATTTTAAAAAGACATTTGATCGCATAATCTAAAACTAACAAATACACAATTTTGCTTTAATTAGTGTTATACAGGGCGAGTTATAAAAATAAAATTTAAAAAATGCCTAAGAGAAAAGTACTTTTATTTTTTAAGATAGAACACAATTGGATATTGTAGAGAATTTAATCACCTTTTTTAAGAATTTATACATTTTAAGGATTTTTAGAAGGCAGTTCACTTTCTCAAGCCAACATATTTTTTTTCCTAAATCTTAAACTTTTTACAACATTTTCTTTTACAATTTTGTCCGATTTTTAAAAATAAAGGTACTTTACCCTTGGTCATTATTCATTTTTTTAGTTACAACTCGCGTTGTAAATTACCAATCGGACTTAGATTTTGTATTTATTAGTTTTGGACTATGCGACCAGTTTTCCCAAAAAATGTTTTAAAATTTAAAAATTTTTGGTCCGTTTGACCTCTTGTAACACCTACCCTGGGACACAGTTCTGAACCATTTTTAAATCAAGGTTATGGAAAAAATATATAAAAATACGTCTTTCAACATGTTTAACTGCTTTATTAAAGATCTACCGAATCCAAGGTTTTACATAATTAATTTAAAAAATTGTAGCATAACTTTTAAATTTAATAAAATTAAAATAACCATTAAATAAAAGCATTATTATTTTTCTTTCTTACAAAAAAAATAAATGGTTTTTGCAAAAACAACCAGTGTAATTTTTTTCTAATATGGTGCCATTTTTTCCAAAAAATTGATACAATCTTCAAATATAGGGTGATTCTACTTGACAGAATAAGGGTAAAGCATCATATAATTTTTTTTCAAAATGTCATTCGTTTTCGAGTTACAAGCCGTCAATTTTTATTTTGGTTTTCTCGCCATATTGCATTTATTTTTTAACCAATCCAGTTGATATTTGGCACACAAATCGAGCTTGGCAGATTCTAAAATTTTAAGATAAAAGTACTTTTTAAATACCGCCACAGGGCACTTTACCTAAAACTTAAAATTTATTTACATCATAACTTTCTTATTTTGACAGATATCGCAAAGCTGGGCGCGCCATTTTATAGACAATCAAAAACTTAAAAATAAGGTACTCCTTATTAAAGTCGATAAACCTCACCGTCTAGGCACCAATAGACATCAAAGTTTTCATCAATTTCAATCAAATTACCTACATACATACAGGGTGTCCATTAACTCAACCGACAAACCTAACCAAACAATTCTACAACAGAAAATAAGAAAAAACTTTATATTAACATATGTCCTTAACGTCTTAGTTTTTGACGTTTTCTATTCATACATGTATGTTTAAAGAAATAAAGGATTTTGAATTTGAATTTGAATTTGAACTACGGTGTATTAAATATATATATTTTTTTATATTTTCGTTGAAAAAAGACAGATACCACTGTATCTCGATCATTGACCGCCTCTATTCGGGATCTCTCTCTAACGATGCAAAACATAATTGCTAACTTTTCTTTCGCATCCCCTAAGTGTCCCTCTTGTATATTTATCCAGACTTTAAGTGAATGTGAATGCATGCAATCAAATTGAAGAATTACTTGATCTACATCAGCTCTCACAAGAGATGACTTGATTGCGGTATTTTAATTCCGATTTGAGGGACTTGACAATAGGTAATGACAAGATACGTTTTTGATTCGAGTGGTTTTTGGGTCTAAATATGTCATAATTACCGCCATTCGTGTCGAAAGCTGAGTCAATTCCGTTTCATTTCTAATATTGAAAGGAAAGGTTACAATTATATAATCAATGGTATCTGACAATTTTCGGATTAATACAAGTTTGTTTCATCAAAATTTGTTTGTTTTTCGGTTTAACAGCTGTTTAATTACTTTATATTATAAAAAATATTCAGTAGCGGCTTGTAGGAGATGGCTCTGGAATGCGCCCTCCAGAAAAAAATGATTTAAAAAAATATATTTTGATAAAACTAAAATTCAAAAATTGTGTTTTTTTTCATATTTCTTTCCAAATAAAAAGTATAATCGTTAATTTAAAGGCAACTTTGGACATTTTTTAGGAAAAACTATTTTTTGGGGATAAAATACAACGATCTAAGCTAACTTTTAATTATCTAAACTTAAATGATTTTGAAGATATAGTCTAAATTTAATTTTTTTTTCCCAGGGAGCCGTCTGCATGTCCGGTGGCACTGCAGTAAATTTAATTTGGTTTTAGTTTATTTATAATAATTTTGTTATTAATAGGGTTATTGTATTGTCACCATATTTGGTTAAAAGGGGTTTTCACAACTGAAAAACTTTAATCAGCTTTTTATTTTATTGTAAACTTTAAAGGGGCGCCACCCATGGCATCTTTCATAAATTAAAACGAAAGTTCTCTTGGTTGGTTTTGAGCTACTCTGTAATTAACTTTTGGATAAAAAAATCATATTCTAACATAACGTGCTTGTGTATGACATACTTTTACTCTTGTAATTATAAAGATAATATCTTGACATGACTGTAAAGTAGCAATTTAACTTTCTTTTTTTTATTTATTTTTTGTAGGCTTCAAAACTTAAAATTATAGTTAAGAACTATAGGGTGTGTTTGCAAAAGTTAAATTTCGTCAGTAGGGTAGGGCGGGGCTAGTTGAGCATAGAGATAAGTTGGGCAATCAAAATATCTCAAAAACTATCGACCGCACGCGAAAGCATCAAATAGCGTAAAGAAGGGGTTGCACGAGGAAACTCATTGTGCGACCACTAGTGGTGACGCGGCGATCGAGAAAAGTATCCGTGCGCATTGTTTATTTTGTGATTAAAAAGTGAAATAATTGCAAGCCGGAAATTTTTATCTGTGATAGTTAAATATATTCCGTTCTTAATCAGGTAAGTGTTAATCTTAAGTAAATTTATTGCAGTTTTAATATGTATAAAGATTTTGGATATAATTTTAACCGTTTTTTAAATAAATTTACTTTTCCTTTAAAATTTCAGGTTGGGGTTAGTTGAGCTACAGTTGCCCAACTAACCCCACGGTTTTAAGTATAAAATTTTTTTTTTATTTTTAGGATACGGACTTATAACAGTAAGACTACTAAAGTCTCCTCAAGAGGCTGCAACCCGAACTTTGTACAAGCAACAAAGAAAACGAGCTGACCTATCTAACTTATAATTTTTTCTGAAAATAGTTCGACCATACCCAAAGGCTGGTACAAGAAATGGAGCCAAATCAAACAGAAGATAGAGAAAATTTTACCGGATATAGAAAGCATTACAAGAGAAGCAAAATAAAACTGCTTCAAAAGTTTAAAAAACGAAGATAAATTGATTGATATTAAATCCAATAGTTGGTACAATGCTGTTTTATTAATGAGATTGGTTGTTGTGTCACTACAAGATTATAAATATAAAAACAAATTGTCAAAATGATGTTTTATTGTAAACGTATCTAACATTTAAGCCATGATTTGACTATACTTTCTAAGTGCTCCACTAGCCCCATACCCTTGCTCAACTTACCTCACCTATGGGGTACGTTGGGCATACTTGACTATCTACATTAAAATAGATGTAGCTTCTAAATTCGACCTATTAGAAAGAAATTACTATGGACACTATTAATAAGGGATAAATTGCTAATCCATCAGTATGTATTATAAGCCAATAAGACTTATTTTTGAGAAGCTATAACCGATCAAGTGAAAAATTGCTCAACTAGCCCCGCTCTACCCTACAGATCTTTAATTTCGACGCGACGACACAAACTTTAATTACCGCATTTTTGTCTGCTGCTTTCAAGATTTCCTGTTTTACATTTATTCAAGCATTGAAAGGTTTTTAAAAACATGTAATTAAATTTAAAAGGGCTTAATCCACATTGGAGGTGCCTTGATTGCGGTATTGTAATGACAGGCAAAGCACTAATGTAAATTCGAGGGTCATTGTATTCTTTTGTAATTTGTGATATTAGGATAATACCTATAATTTTAATCCCACTTGATAAAAATGTAAATATTTTTCTTAAAATTTGCTATAAAGGGCGTATTTCGAAACGTATGGGGATGATTCCTTTTGCAAAATAAAGGGTATTTTAAGAACCATATTTATATCATTATGAAAGCGTTGCCGCCCAGGTACCCAAAAAATGATAAAGTAAACGAACCTTTTCAAAAGCACATAGCCTCTGACAGAGCCTGATTGCATATTTTTAGATAAATAAATAAAAATATTGCGAAAACACGTATCACGTACTTAAAAAACATCTTCTTATTTCGTCTCTGGCTTGCCATAAAACCTGTAACGCGTGGCGTAGTCGTCGGGTTAATTATTTTTTGCTGCAATAAATCATTGTTCACAAAAGGTTTATTTGCATTCATTATCATTTTTTGTGTACTTAGCGGCATAGCTTTTAGAATGAAATAAATATCGGTCTAACTATAGTTTGTTTTTTAAATACGGGTCAGAAACCCTTAAAAACGAAAACAATATTTTATTTTATGGCTGTTTAGAAATGTATAAATAATTATATATAATTAATGCAATTTTAAACAGGTAATATCGTTCATTACCCACAGCCAATATCCACATCCATTACCATTACCACGACCATGGGCGTTTATAAGAGGGGTTGGAGGTTTGTACTACCCACTTCCCCTTCTTAGCATGAGTGAGAAGGTATATAAGTGTTAGAAAAGCTTTATTTTGTTGTGTTTTAAAGCATATCGTTATGTGGAATCCCCCAGCTGGTTAAAGCCCAAATAAATTAATCTCCGAAATCAATACGGAACCTATCCTAAATTTGTAGTATGTAGTGTTGTTAGTATGGTTAGATCGTCATGTTTAAGAAACACCCTGTGTGTTATAAACAAATCGCACAGAAGCTTTCTGTTATACAGGGTGTAACTAAGTAAGTGTAACATTTAAGGAGGTGATTCCTCATTGAAAAATATGAAAAAAATTCCTATAAACATAGGTCCGAAAATGCATAGTTTCTAAGATACAGGGTGTCCAACATGTACCAGCAAATTAGAAATATCCCATAAATGTCATTAGGTGTTTATGGCAATAGCATATGTTAGTCGGTTTCCCTAAGTCACTAAAGATTATTTTTAATAGGTATAAGAAATACAAAACGAAGGGGCCTATTTATGGTTTTCTGTAAATATTATCGTCCAGATGACAAATATATCACCCTCAGATAAATACACCCTAAAATGTTTATAGAATCTAGACAAGGGTTCTCAAACTAGAGAAGACCCATATTATATTATCCATAAAAATTTGTTATGATTAAAACAGAATTGTCAAATAAAAAGGAAACAAAGAAAATAATTTTTAATATAATATGTACTGTTTATAATATTTTTAATGGTATTTGCAATAATTATAATGCAGAGAGACATAGAAAAGAGACTAGAAACATTAAATACACCTGTAACTATAAATCGTAGACCTAAGAATGTTTTTACCTTAAAATCAAAGACCAAGTTCATTTTTGTTTATATTTTTATGTTGATATCATAAGTTTTGAAGATTAAGGTCGGACTGACCAGTTGTTATATTAAAAGTTTTGTTTATTGTGAATTAAAAGGAAAATTCTTATTTTATTCTAAAACCAGTAAGGTAACGCCATCTAGAACCTTAAACTCAAAATATAGAAAAGACTACCCTTATGTCGGTAACACCCTAACCAATAGAATTAAGGTAATGTTTATTAAAGGGATGCTGCCTGGACCGTAATATAAATCCTAATTGGTCATGTGTTTTTACGTTACAGTGGGTTCAATATTTTATTGGAACCTTTGAGAATTTTAAGTAATTTTATGAAAATATTGGGGGTGGCTTTTGAAGGACAGCCCTTGTCCAGAAGCCACAATAGAAGTTTCATGTAATTGAAAAGTCAGTCTGTCTATAATGTTGGTTAGTTGAAAGTCTGTCTATAATGTTGGTTAGTTGAAAGTCTGCCTATAATGTGGGTTAGTAGAAAGTCTGTCTTTAATGTTGGTTAGTTAAATAATAGTCTCACTATGTCTTTCTTTGATTTCGGTTAAGTCTTGCTTTAACCTTTTTTTAAGTGAAAATTTAAGCCTTCTTATAGTTTTTATGTTAACCCGCACAATGCTTTTCTTTAGATTTCGGTTGATTTTCTAATTCATTTAGCTTTATACTTTTATTTTTATTCTATATCATTCTCATATTTTTATACATTTTTTAGTTATTTTTAATTATTAAAATTCTAGTTAATTTTGTTTAAACATTTCTTTTAATTTAACATTCATCTCCTATTACTAACCTTGAAAAGACAGCTTTTGTGTAAATTGTGTGGCAAAACGTTAAAAGAAGCAGTACAAGTTAGCAACAGAGAAATTAGGTAAGTGTAACTTGGAATAAGCTAATATGTACTAACTAAGTATTGTTCTACAAGATCTTCATGCTACCAGAGTGTCTTCATCAAATTATATTTTTGTTCTTCTTAATTTTGTTGTATCATGACTTGGACACTGTTTGCTAGTTGCCGCGCTACCACTTATTTCATAGGACTAGCTCACTGTCTAAGTAATATATTAGTAACAGGGAATACGTCATTCTGTTACAAACATTTAGATTCAACATTCACCTTCTTTAATCTTCACATTACCTTCACTTTTTAATGCCATTAGATAGTCTTTAAAAAGTTGAGATAGGAAAGTAAAGTTAATTTTGCTCTATCTTTAACTGTTTTTGCTCAGTAAATCGTCAAAATTCAAAAATTCCATCCCAAGAAACATGCAATAAAGTGGTTTTTATTTTTTTCTCGAAAACGAAGCAAGATAGAAAAAATTTCAAGAGATAAAAAAGTTGTATTTTTAGTTGCTTATTCTAAACACAAATAAAAAGTTACAAAAAGTCAGTGGCGTACATTTTTTACAATTATTTTCGATAAGATGTCCCGTGAGACGCCACTGGACTTAATAATTTTAATTTAATTATGCCTAACTTTGGCCGTTATTACTAGAAATAACACTGAAAAATTTCAAGAAAATCGGTTACAGGGTATTCAAGATAATTACAAATAATTAATAGTTTAAAAAACTAAAAAACACGCTTTTATATGCAACCGAACTAAAAATTAGAAAATAATTTTTCATTAAAAAAATATTGTCATTTCATAGTAAAAAGCGTGGGGTGATAAATATATTAAATGTTATAATTATTATATTTGCAAATATCTATGATGGAAAAGTTATGAAAAATAGTAAAATGCACCCCACGCTTTTTACTATGAAATGACAATATTTTTTTAATGAAAAATTATTTTCTAATTTTTAGTTCGGTTGCATATAAAAGCGTGTTTTTTAGTTTTTTAAACTATTAATTATTTTTCATTTTTAGTTTCTGCTACTCTTGACAAAATGGCGAAATTTTTTTTAATGAACAAGAGTGGCAAATTTTAAAATTTTTCCAACAGATTGCTACTCACTAAAAAATTTCTTCTTCATTAAGTAGCAAAGTTTGAAATTTTGCCAACAGATGGCAATCCAGGCAATGTTTGGACCGTTGCCAATATATTGCAACCCACTAAAAATTTCTTCTTCATTTAATAGCAAAGTTTGAAATGTTGCCAACAGATGGCAACCTAGGTGTTGTTTTTATAATATAATGGATTTTTTTTTCCTGGCGATCCAAAAAAGATAACGGGATACTGTTTGCAGATTATTGCATTGTCATGTTTCCTTAATACGTGTGCAAAGTTTCAAAGAAATCGAATAGCTGGAAGTTGGTTAAAATTAGGCTCAAAGATTCCGTTACATAGCCAGATAGTTACAACCCAAGTTAATAAAAAAGCGTGTTAGCGGCATTTATTAACTGTTATTGTTCATAAAAATTGAACACCAATGGTGCAACTAACCCAATTGTGTAAAAGAACTTATTAATTTTTATTGTTCATAAAAATTGAACACCAATGGTGCAACTAACCAAATTGTGTAAAAACTAAAACATTTCTTCTTCATTTAATAGCAAAGTTTGAAATGTTGCGAACAGATGGCATCCTAGGTGTTGTTTTTATAATATAATGGATTTTTTTTCCTGGCGATTCAAAAAAGATAACGGGATACTGTTTTTAAATTATTGCATCTTCATCGGTCCTTGACACGTGTGCAAAGTTTCAAAGAAATTGAATCGCTGGAAGTTGGTAAAAATTAGGCTCAATGATTCCGTTACATAGATAGATAGATAGTTACAACCCAAGCTAATAAAAGCGTGTTAAAAACCTATTTTATTTAAAAAGTTTAACACCCTGAATCTTAGAAAGTATGCATTTTCGGACCCATGTTTATAGGAACTTTTTTCATATTTTTCAATGAGGAATCACCTCCTTAAATGTTTTACACTTATTTAGTTACACCCTGTATAATCTATATCTTTCTATCTTATCTTTAATCAGTTTGATATGTAACATGATGTTGCTTGCAATTGGTCATGTCGCATGTAGTCATTATTCCATGTCCATTTAAATTGAACGCACTGCAACAACAGCGTTAAATTTCAATTGCGGCCGACGAAAGCAAGATCGAATTTCGCGCGATCAAAGGCTGACCAATGTCGAATTTAATTAACCACATTTTACAATTTTCCGGTGACTTTTCCTCTAATTAACCCGGAGCTTTCGTTCAATTATGTGAACTGGATGAAACTTGTATCTATTCGCACGTAACAATATAGTTTGATTAAAGGAAAAGTCTACAAGGCGTGCTTTAACCCTGATATTTTTTTTCTAATTAGACACTTTTGGTAAAAAATATATATCGGCAATGCGTGGAAAGTAGATGGTCTAAAGCGTGTTTAGACAAAGAATGCCGCAATGTTAAAAATATCTCGCATAGGTCGTTACCTTAGCCACTGCATATAGTGGTGGGCGAGAATGGGGGTATACAGACTGAAAAATAACCTGAGCAACACAAAAGTTAGATCAGGACACATGGAAATAAAAATATCATAAGGAGTCCCATAATGGATATGAGGACAGACTATATGACCCCACAAATCGTACCCAGAAGACCCTTTCAGGTGACAATACAACCAAGGGAGAACTGGGCAAACGAAAATTTCAGATTCTCTCTTCGAGGTCAAACCTGGTATACGGACGGGTCCAAAACCGAAGAAGGGTCAGGAGCAGGTGTCTACAGTAAGATGGGAAACACTCGTTTGACCTTTCCACTGGGAAACCACGCCTCTGTATTTCAAGCAGAAATTTTTGCGATCTTACAATGTGCCAGGATTAACAACCAAAGGCCCCGCACAAATTGTACAATCAACATTCTTACGGATAGTCAAGCAGCCCTTGGTGCACTAATTAATCCCAAGGTATCGTCTTGGCTGGTACTAGAATGCCTCGAGGAACTCACGGAACTGGCGGAACGCAACAACACGAGGTTGATGTGGGTGCCAGGGCATTGCGGAATTCGAGGCAATGAAAACGCAGACGAACTGGCTAGAAGGGGTCAGCCACGACATACGTCGGGCCAGAACCAGTCCTTGGAGTGCCAAAGAGTACATTCCGGAGTGCGGTACAAAACTGGGTAAAGGACCAGCAAAGACTGCACTGGGAAAGGCTTCCTCAACACATGCATGGGAAAATATACATCAGTGGACCATGCACAAAAAGAGCTAAAGAACTACTCAAAATGGGTAGGAATCAGCTAAGAACGATCACAGGTTTCCTCACCGGACATGCTCCAGTGAAAGAACACCTAAATAAAATGGGATTATACAATGGAGATCTGGACTGCAGATTATGTGGTGCAGAGACCGAAACAGTATCCCACATACTGTCAGAGTGTGAGGCACTGGATCACAAAAGACAGGCAATCTTCGGGGATATTAGAGTGCCCCCGGAAACATATGGTACGCACCCAGCAGACCTATACCGCCTTCTTCAAGGAACTAGGGTACTGGAATGGATATAATAAAACGGGAGTTAATAAAGCCTTCAGGCTGCAGTGCCACCGGACATGCAGACGGCTCCCTGGGAAAAAAAAGGTCCTTTACTGGCCTCCATACTTTTTAATTTGATTGAACGTGTATACTGGGTTAGTAAAAAGTATTGCAAATCTTAAATATCTTTAAAACTGCTAAAACTACATTAACCAAATTTGGTATATGGAAGGTATCGGGCATGAAAAATTGAATAGTAATGCTTTAAATATGTGCAAGATACCGCAGGTGGCTGCCCTCTAGAGTTTACCATAAAACTGAAAGCAGAGTCTAATTTTCCACCCCACAAAACCTTCTCTAGGCGAATACTATAACCAGAAACAAATTATTTACAAAATTATTTATTAAAAATTAAAACCGGATTGAATTTTTGACACTCTGTATCTCCGAAATCGTTCACTTTTGAACTGAGATAAGTTGGGTTAAAGGTTCATTTTCATTTTCTCTTTGTTTGACCTCCGAACAGTGCGGACGTGCGTAGAGGACTACAAAGTTCTTCCCGGAGTGACGGCTAGAGGTGTCGTACGAACGTTTTTTACCTTCGGGGATCAAGGAAAGATTCACGCTAAATTGACGGCATCTTTCTTCTGGATCTAAGCGCTGTTAGCGAAGATTCCTATAAGCTGATGGTATCCTGTTTGGTAGTGAACACGAGGTAATTCTCAAATGGCGGGAAATAGATGGGCGTGCCATATGAACTGTCAGTAGTGAAAGTGAAGGTTATACAGTAACACCAGTAGCAGATCTTGGTTTGACAGCCGACAATTTATGCATTGCATCGATTGTTGAATTATTTGTTTTCTTTTTGGAATTTCTGGGAGCTACGAGCTCGATTATCCAGATTTTCCGCCGACGAAGCCCTGGAAAGCATAGTCCGGAAGAGGGAGAGTGGTGGATTGGA
Organism: Listronotus bonariensis; assembly: GCA_014170235.1. Classification (NCBI taxonomy): domain Eukaryota; kingdom Metazoa; phylum Arthropoda; class Insecta; order Coleoptera; family Curculionidae; genus Listronotus; species Listronotus bonariensis. The sequence continues at coordinate 19,253 of JACEGR010006309.1, forward strand.
CCTGAAGGTACCAAAACCAAGAAAAAAATAGAAATAGAATAGAATAAAGGTTCACACATTAGCTGGAATTTCTGGTAGCATTTTTTCAAACACTTTCAGAGACACCCTGTACAATCAACAACATTACGTTTAAATTAAAAGAAAATGCGTTTTTGGTGTTTGAATGACCCTTGATTTAAAAGAGTTATAGGAGTAAGATATAAAATTTTAAAAATTAGTTGGATGGATTTTGTATCAAATAGATACAAGATTTTGTATCAACTTTGCAAATCATTTTTGTTGGAAAAAATATACAGTTTTTTAAAGAAAGTCCAGAATATTGACAATTTTTGTTTGCACATACAAAAAAAATATCTTAGTCTATCTAAAATATCCATTTGAGTGCAAAAAATTTTTTGAATTTGAATTCAAAGCAATTTGAGGAATGAAGGAAAAATTCCTGCATTTTGTTTAGCTTCTTAACGAACCACCCCTGTATAAAATTCGGATTCTTTAACGGGGCTATAAATTTTAATTTAGTCTAATACTTACAATTAATTAGATAAAGGAACAGCTTTTTAGGCTAGTTAGAGTAAGTTATGATCGGATTTCAAGATTTTTACTGTTAGCTGCCTTTTGGTGTAGTTTTCCTTAAAAAAATGCTTATCTCATACGCACCTATATATTTTTAGGTCCAATTAGAGAGAAGTGTGGGTTTACAATTTATAGATTCTTTTTTGAGGAAGCGACTAAAATATATTTGAGATTATTATCACGTGTTTTTGTCTTATACCCATATATGGCTTCTTCGAAGAATTTGGAGATTACCAAATCAAGAAATTATATTTATTTCTTTTTAGTACTTTTTAATAATATCATTTCTTGTGTTACCTTATATGTTGTTTTTAAAAATAATGCATATATAGACCCCTTAAAAATTAAATGCATGACTATTAAGAATAATATTTAAAAATGAAAATTTGCTTCATACTAAGGTAAAAAAATACAAAATGCTATGGGTTTTCTTTAAAAAAGTACTATAGCCTTACTGGAACTATAATTTTCTAAATGAACTACCTATAACTATAGCTTTGATGTCGTAGTTTTCTTTGTAATCTTATAGAAACAATATTTCATTGTTCAATAAAATATTCTTAAATGTCATGCAGTCAATTTTTCGAAAGTCAATATATCTGGGGCCGGATCATCCATAAGACAGAGTAGACAACTGCCTAAAGGCCCCGCATTAGATAGGGGCCCGCGCAGGGCCGTATGCAGAAAAGGATTTTGGAGGGAGGGGGCAAGAGAGCAAAAAAAGGGCTTCATCTACAACAAAAAAGTGATTTGACGAATAAAGTGTAGAGCAAACACACATGAGGGGAGAAGGAGGGGGCAGAAAAAAAAATTGAAAATGTTTCATAAACTCCAAATTAAATATTGTGTACAGTATAAAAAAGTATACATTTTGGGAATTTTAAAAATATACATTTTTGGGAAATTTGGTACATAAAACAATACGTGAGGTGTCAAGGTTTAAAAAGTATAAATCAAACAATTTTCTAGGTTACTCTTATAATAATAAAACAAAAACATTAAACAAGCTGAGTAGCGTAGAAATGCAAAACAAACACTGGTAAATTTGATATTTAAAGAAGAAAGAAAGAAATTAAAGGGGATTGATTTATCAGATAGGCAGTAGTTAGTAAAGTCAAGCATAAAGTTAAAGTTAAGTTAAGCCCCGTACGGGCTATCCCTAGGGATATGCCCGTACTAAATTTAGTTAGTCAAATAAGTTGATTTTAAAAAAATGCAAAGTTAGTTGTGATGGTCCACCGGTCTCATGGTCCCAAGAAGATAGTTCCATATGGTACATTTGCCCCAGTGACGTAAAGTGGCCATATATGTATTTCAAAATTTCAACGTCACAATATGAATATTTGTATTGTTATTAAAAACAGTAAACGCCTAATGACCTGTTTTTGGTCTTCAATGTGATCAAAAAGAAAAAGACTCTTTTTTGCTGTTCAATATTTTTGATTCTTAAATTTTATTAAAAAAAGAATAAATTTTAATAACACACAGGTTTCTTCATTAAATACAACAATGTTGCACTATATCGGAAAATAGGCCATTTTGTTTTAGGGCTAATGAAATGTCACAAATTTAATGCCTATCGTTATGTGGGGACCCCACCCCCTTAACAATCGGGGAGAAACAAAAATAAAATGTTTTAGTAAAATTAGTAAAAGTATTTATTTGAAAGGTTACTACCTTTTTTCTTGTTTTTTAGGATAAGGATCTTTTTCTTCCTCATCAAAAACTTTGATTAGAACATGAAGTAATAAATAACTTTTTAAGCGATTCCATATAACTTTTAGATAAAATATTTCATTTGTTAAAGGACTTTAAAATATACTACGAGCTGCCGTTTTTGTAATATCTGGATTTAAAACGTGTACTTTCTGTATGAGCAATTCTAAACTGTACACGGTGTTTTAGAATAAGATGCTGATCTTCAAGAGTTAATCTATATGTGAATTTAAAAGAAAAGCTTTAATAAACTTGTTTTTTTTTATCCTTGGACAATCCACGAAGGCTGAAAACCTAAATACTAACGTACCGTGGGTGTCTTAAGCAGGGTAAGAGGAAGTTTTAAAACAGGACTTAAAAACTTGAAGATTTGGGGGAAGGAAAGACCTCCGCTGGCAGTAGGTTCCACAGTCTAGAAACTCTAGGGATAAAAAAACGAACGAAATTGGAAGTTCGGGGCCTGTCCAATTGAACTGTATAGGGATGCACACGCGCGGCACCACGAGTTTCTCTGTTGGGAACTGCAGAGGAGGGACTATACTGGACAATTCGTCGGAGCAGAAGCCGTAAAAGTATCTATAGAAGAGCGATAGATCTCCCACAGCTCGACGATGAGCAAGAGAAGGAAGTCTTTGAGTAAGTAAAAGATCATTAATAAGACAAACAGCCCTTCTTTGAATGGCATCGGGAATGCTGAGGGTTGTAGGGGATGCTATTCCCCAGACATGAGAACAATATTCCAGAGAGCGTCGAATTTGGGACACATACAAAGTGTATAAATTGGAAGGAGAAAAATACTTTTTGGCTCGGAAAAGAAACCCAAGCTTTTTGAAGCCGCGGTGGCTATAGATACAATATGTTTATGTAGTTAAGGTTATTCTCACATGTGATTCCCACATGGTTAAATGTGTCCCCGCTCTGCAAAACCTGGCCACTCATAAGCAAAGGATGAGTATTTGATGATTTTTTTCGCGACAAGGAACACGATTGTGTTTTGGATGCATTAAATAGAACGAGATTTTGGGCGCCCCAATCCAATATCAAATTGAGATCCTGTGAAAGAGATATCTGCATCGCCCTGCGTTTGCTTTCCAAGTCGGGTTGAGAGATTGGTTTGGAAACCTGAAAAGTGGAGAGAAGGGTACTATCGTCAGCATAACTATGAATGGGATTGTCAGCATAACTATGATGGGATTTCTTAACGTTTTGTGACAGCGTGGTTAAATTAAAAACAAAATAAGCTTTTCTTACCGCCTCCTATTTTTAAAGTTAAAACATTTAGGATATAGGTTTATGTAAACTTTTTCTAAAAATCACCTAATAATTCACACCTCTTAACAGCATCTTACTTTGAATTACTCTGTATAATTAAGTTTAAATGACATATTTTTTGGTCTAATAAATTTACTCTTATTAATTAGAAAAATTTACACATATGATAGATCTTCGGTAAACGAGTTTAAATTGTAACACTATCTAGCTTAAAAGAAAATGTTTTGAGAATTTATACGATTTTAATCAGTTACACCTGGAATAAGAGTTTTCCTCGAGTACGCAAATAACCAGAGTGTTAAAAGTTTACGGGAAATATAGAGTATTTTTAGTAGTAATTTAGTCTGTGAAAGACGTTTTGACACGAGCTTAGAAGGCAGTATTAACTGTTAACTTTCAAATTACAAAATCAGTTGTCGGCATGTAAACTCGACGGAGCCTAGCAAGTATGCGACATACAATTTATTATTAGTTGAAATCTGCTATTAATATAGAATTATTAGAATACTATTTGGAAAATTGCGTATACTTTTTTTCTATTTGAATTATTTTTTTTAGTTCTGGTTAGTTAACCAAACAAACTGTTTATTATACTTAATTACAGCTAACTCTTTGGGATTTATGATAACTTATAAATATTTGGCTAGTTTAATTTTATCTTTTAAAAGTCACGTCTTCTAAATGACCTCCACCATCTTCAACACATTTTTCAATATTAGATAAAAAGTGGTTCATTACACGGCGTAGCAAACCTTTCTTCATCTTCTTCACGAATTTTCACTTTGAGTTTCTCGATTGTACCAGGACGACTCGCAAACACTTTGGCTTTTAAATTCCCCCACAGGAAAAAAATCAGATGTCGTCAAGTCATTATCTAATGAAAAATGTGTTAAAGTTATCATAAAACATTTTTTTTTTATCTTTGGACAAACCACGAAGGCTAAAAGCCTACATACTAACGTACCGTGGGTGTCTTAAGCGAGGTAAGAGAGACACGGGACTTAAATACTTGAAGATTTGGGGGAGAAGGAAAGACCTCCGCGGGCAGCAGGTTTCACAATCTAGAAACTCTAGGGATAAAAGAACGAACAAAGTGGGAAGTTTGGGGCCTGTCCAGTTGGACCATATAGGGATGCATACGCGCGGAACCACGAGTTCCTCTGTTGGGAACCGTGAGTGGAGGAACTATACTGGACAATTCTTCAGAGCAGAAGCCATGGAAGTACCTATAAAAAAGCGATAAATCCCCCACAGCCCGACGATGGGCAAAAATATTTTTTTCAATTTTTTTCCCAACATTCCCACCTGGTTTGGAATTTTAAATTTTTACCATTTAAAAACAATAATTTTGGAAATGAATATTTCACTAAATTCTAAAATCTCAGCTATTCTTTTTTTTTTCTTTGCTTCTAAAAGACTTATTGCAGCTTTAATTTTTGATGATCTATGGGCAAATAAAATTAGGTAACGTTGCTCTCAGGAAGAGTGGCCTAAGAAAAAAGTTCATGTGAACTTGTGATATTATTTTAATGTGTTCTATATGTAACCAAGAGATTGCCCACATATTCCCGGACACCCTGAATAATCAACAACTTAACGTTTAATCGTTGTTTTAAATGTCCTACATATTAACATAGAGTAAGGAAATTATAAGAGTTATCATGGAATAGCCGATTTAAGGACAGGTCATGCGAAAACTCCCAATATAATTTTATTCGTTTCTCGTTGAAATACCGCCAGTTAGTCATTTCAGTAAGCTTACGTGTCTCCCCACCGCTGATGTTACACGAGGCGAGGCTTGGTCCGACGCATTTAAAGTGTAAACTGGCAAAATTGACAAGCCTGCCGCAAAAGCGGTACGAAAATTTTAGCATGCCATGGTTTCTCTTATCCGTAGGTATGTTACTTTATGATATTACTCTTTTCAATATCCTTCATTAGATATTATGTTTTACAACTTAACACTTTTCTCCTTTAGTTATTTTTCTAGATGCATACAGAAATTACATTTGGAGACTGATATACTTATAACAAGCTCAAAAACATAACGTAAAATAAACATACAACTAAACCACACTAACAGAAACAACAATAAATCGACGAAAACTGTTTAGAACAAAATTACGGAACCAAAAGAAAACAAAAAATAATCAAAACTATTAAAAGGAAAAAGCTACACAACACATAACCCCTTATTTCGAAGCATTTCAGAAAACTACTCTGAATTCTCTGACTGTTAGCCTTTCTTTTTTTTTATCTTTGGAAAAACCACGAAGGCTAAAAGCCTATATACTTATGTACCGTGGGTGTCTTAAGCAAGGTAAGAGAGAGTTTGTTGACACGGGACTTAAATACTTGAAGATTTGGGGGAAGGAAAGACCTCCGCTGGCAGCAGGTTCCACAATCTAGAAACTCTAGGGATAAAAGAACGAACAAAGCGGGAAGTTCGGGGCCTGTTCAGTTGGACCGTATAGGGATGCATACGCGCAGAACCACGAGTTTCTCTGTTGGGAACCGTGAGAGAAGGAACTATACTGGACAATTCTTCAGAGCAGAAGCCATGGAAGTACCTATAAAAAAGCGATAAATCCCCCACAGCCCACCGATGGGCAAGAGGGGAAGCCTTTCTGTAAGTGAAGGATCATTAATGAGACGAATAGCTCTTCTTTGAATAGAATTAAGAATGCTTAGGGTTGTGGGGGACGCCATGCCCCAGATATGAGAACAATGTTTCAAAGGAGGTCGGATTTGAGACACATATAAAGTGTATAAATTAGAAGGGGAAAAATACTTTTTGGCTCGAAAAAAATTCAAGCTTTTTTGAAGCTGCCGTGGCTATAGATACAATGTGTTTATGCCAATTAAGGTTACTTTCAAATGTGACGCCCACAAGATTGAAGGTGTCTTTGCTCTGTAAAACTTGGCCGCTCATAAGTAGAGGATGAGTATTTGATGACTCATTTCGCGACAAGGAACTTGATTGTGTTTTGGATGCATTAAACTGGACGAGAATTTCGGCGCCCCAATCCAATATTAAATTAAGATCCTGCAAAAGAATTATTAGGTTTTAGACGATGATGCCCAATTGTTTTCTGAAATGTAATGTGCTGTTTTTGAAAATGCCTGTTTATAGCCGAGATACAAACCAAAAATCAGCAAGTTTCTGTAAATATTTTTCGCCAAATTGAATCTAGATAACGATTTTTATCATCTGATTGTCCAAATCACAATACTGTGCTTCTTAATCTGAATCGCGTATTATTAATATCTTTTTTAGTTCAAAATTAGAAATATAAACATGCACACATTTTGTAAGATAGAAAAGTAGTTCTAGCTTAACACCAACAACGGTATTAAATCCCACACCACGTAGAGCTAACATTTCTTTTGCCAACAAACTTATATTTCCCTTGTTTTCTAGAAATAAAACGAAGTTTAGTGTGCCACGGAGAAATTTCCATATATACAACGGCAACGGAGCAAAGTGCCTTGTTCTTATATGCATGCAAGTGTTATTTATTTATTAGTGCCTATGGTACACGATATTCGTTTTGATATGGATATGTTGCACATCCGTTTCCTGCAAGAATGAGAAAATGTTACTAGATTATGTGTAAAGTGTAAATCCTAACAATAAGGGGTCTTGTTTTGGGATGATACTACCTTAAATATGTTTTGTGCTTCTAGAAGACTGTATTGTATGAAAATTATGGTTTTTCTCAATGCTTTCGGTAAAGAAGCGACGAAAACTGGCAGCTTCCAGGGGAAGTTTTTAGTAATTACTTGCAAATTATTTGAGATTTACACAAAAAGAAACGTTGTGTTCCATTTAACAAATTAAAACCTAGAAGGTCCAAAATTTAAGTGTTATTTAAACCATAACATTTCTAGATCTCTAATAGCTATTTATGTATCAAGGGCGATACTAGGACTATAATGGTGGTGCATACAATGCTTTATGTTTTACCCAAAAAGAGTTTTTCAATGACTAATTACAATATTTATTCGCAATATAAAAAATATGTTGCACCTATACCTGTATACGTAAGTAGATAATGACTGGTGTTAAGTTTGACTTTGATGTTTCTATCAGTTAGTCAGTTGGAACTTTTATTTAACGATTTGCTCAAAATGGAAGAAATTCCACAAAATATAAGAGAAAAGGCCATAAAAGCGACCGAAAATCTTTTGCCAGTTAAATCAAGGCAACAGTATGATCGAGAGTATGGCATATTTGGTATTTGGAAAGATGCGAACGCAATTCTTCAAATAACCGAAACCGTTTTAATGGCATATTTTCAGGAACTGGTAAGTTATTGATTTTATTTTAATACATATGTTTAACAAATTTTATTATTTTCAGTCGGAAAAATACAGTCCGAACTCTCTCTGGACCAAGTATTCCACCCTAAGGTCTACGTTGGTCTATGAAAATATAGACATTTCGCAATACCATCGTCTCATATCTTTTTTAAAAGTTAAGTCGAAAGGAAACGTTCCGAAGAAGTCTAAAGTTTTGGAAGGAGAACAAATATTAAAATTTATTAAGAAGGCTCCTGATGATATCTACTTGGTACACAAAGTCATATTAGTAATGGGTGTTTTTGGAGGTTTAAGACGAGATGAGTTGGTCAAAATGACTATTGATGACATTGAAGATAGAGGAACAATCTTGGTTATAAAGGTACCAGAAACTAAAACTTCAACTTCAAAAAGTTTTACTATCATTGAAGAAGATTTAGGCGCTTTAAATTTAATAAAAAAGTACACAACATTAAGACCAGCTGGAATAAAGGAGCGAAGATACTTTCTTACCTATAGAAAGGGTCGATGTACAGTACAACCCATTGAAAAAAATACCATAGGAAGCGTCCCAACATTGATCGCAAAATTTTTAAAATTGGATAATGCAGAAGCTTACACCGGCCACTGTTTGCGTCGCACATTGTAACTTTACTTGTTGAGGCAGGTGCTTCGTTTGAAACACTAAAACAACATGGGAAATGAAAAAGCTCTTCAGTAGCTGAAGGATATATAGAAGAAAGTATTTCATCCAAAAACAAAGAGTAGCCAAAATGATTGCCAATTCAGTTAATTCCGAGATTAATTCCGTATCGACTATTGAAAATTCTTTAATGGACTGTTTTTCTGTACAAAATAGCGTTAGTGCTACCACCACTGCTACCATCACAATAATTATTAGTTTAAAAAAACTAAAAAACACGCTTTTATATGCAACCGAACTAAAAATTAGAAAATAATTTTTCATTAAAAAACAATATTGTCATTTCATAGTAAAAAGCGTGGGGTGCATTTTACTATTTTTTCATAACTTTTCCATCATAGATATTGGCAAATATAATAATTATAACATTTAATATATTAAACACCCCACGCTTTTTACTATGAAATGACAATTTTTTTTTTATTGAAAAATTATTTTCTAATTTTTAGTTCGGTTGCATATAAAAGCGTGTTTTTTAGTTTTTTTAAACTATTAATTATTTTTCATTTTTTAGTTTTTGCTACTCTTGACAAAATGGCGAAAAAATTTTTTAGTGAACAAGAGTAGCAAAGTTTGTAATGTTTGCAACAGATTGCAACCCACTAAAAATTTCTTCTCCATTTAGTAGCAAAGTTTGAAATGTTGCCAACAGATGGCAACCCAGTCAAAGTTTGGAATGTTGCCAACAGATGGCAACCCACTAAAAAATTATTCTCCATTGAGTGACAAAGTTTGAAATATTGCCAACAGATGGCAACCCAGGTGTTGTTTTTATAATATAATGGAATTTTTTTCCTGGCGATTAAAAACAAGATAACGGGATACTTTTGCAGATTATTGCATTGTCATGGGTCATTAATAAGTGTGCAAAGTTTCAAAGAAATCGAATAGCTGGAAGTTGGTTAAAATTAGGCTCAAAGATTCCGTTACATAGATAGCCAGATGGATAGTTACAACCCAAGTTAATAAAAGCGTGTTAAAAAACACCGACCATTCTATAGTGGGATCAGCTACATTTTTCGGGAATTTTTAGTATTGTTTAAAGAAAAATTATTTTTTCTATAAACTTGATCTTTATTGTGAGAGAAATAAAATTGGATGAGCAATAAAATTTCCATATTAGCGCATTAGGGCATTATAAGCGGGTATTATCATAATGACCGCTTATAATGCCCTAGGTGTGATAGCAGGTATTATTGCTACCATAACATATTCCGTTTCTAAGGTATTACAGATCAATAATAGATGGGTAAAACATAAAGAAAATAATGGCGTAAGAAGGATTTTTAAGTTTTTTTTTATGTAAACAGATGGACCCACACCACTACTATAAGCTATTGGCCTCAAAAGGAACCCTTCAGTAAAGACAATTTTTATTTTGGAATTTGCGAAAATAAGTTGATTTTGTGTATAGTCCCCAGTTAGAGAAGAAAGAGATAAAACTTGTTTAAATTCACAAAAAAATGGATAGAGGAGTTGCTTTTGAAATTCAGAGTTTGTTTTTGGTAGGGGGGCGGAACTAACTAAAAAATTACCTTTTTCGCAAATTCCAAATTACAAATTTTCTTTACCAAAGTTTTTCGCTTGAGGCCAACAGCATCTAGTATTATATTAGAGTGGGCCCCATGTCCCAGATTTTAAATAAAATTATGTAAAAATTCTACTTTTGTATAGTTGTATAAGTCGATGTAATTAATAATACACACAGTGTTGGATTTGCCAGCAAGTTGAGTATGCTGGAGCCTAGGGCGGCAAATTTTTAGAGGGCGTAAATACGCCACTGAATACACACGACCATATTTGCGAGCTAGAATTGGCTTTTCATGTAAATGTGACAGTTTTGCATGACCTTCTATATTCCGGTTTACACCGAAATATTAATTGTAGTAAAATTATTGCATAAATTTGTATTAGGTTTGTTCCAGCAGGCTGTCAGAAATGTTTGCAACCGTTCGGATTCTGCGCACATCAAATTTGTCGTTCCAGCAGTGCCATGTTTGTAACATTATACAATTGTTTGTTGTTCTAGCAGTAGTTTTAAGATGTTGGAAACATGTTGGAAACTGTTTGAAAAGTTTGCAAACTTTCTTCAAACATTACTGACAAATTGTTAATATAACCTTTCTTGTATTGACGTATAAGTAGTATGCACGCCTTGTTTATTTTTCGTTCCAGCAGAAAACTGTTGCCAACATTTCTGACTAATGTTTGTAACAATTTCTGCATTTTACGATTGTTGCTAACATGTTTCCAACATTCTGCTGGAACAAACCTATTACCTTACAAAATATTAAGCAAAAACATTTATTTTCTAAATGGTTTTTTGTAATCATCAGTGATATCATAATAATCAACAGTCGGCTAAAATAGTTACTATAAAGTTGGCATTCGGTAACTAGCAACACAGGAAGATAATTTACTCATTACACAAGCAGCAAACAGCTACAAAAGAAACTCATCCATCAGCAACAACGAGCTCAAAGCGGGCCAATTTGATGCATTTAAAAGCTGCTATACGAACAATTTGTTTTTACTTTTTGCACACATATCTTTAATGCGTTTCTTATACAGAAAGCGGTTATGTCGCCGATTCAAAAGTTTTAGACGAGCGAGTTTTGATAACCAAATTTGTTATATATATTAATTTTATTTCCATGATAGTTATCGTCCTTGGCCGAAATGTAATGGAAAAGATGGTAGTGGGTATGAGGACGGAAAAAAAATAAAAGACGCTTTATTTGTTCTGCGACGTTTCGGTCCTGATTTTGGACCTGGAACCATCTTATTTACAGAAATTTAGATGGTTCCCTTATAACTAACTGGTATAGAAAACCAACAAACTCGGGACGACTGCTTAATTATCTTTCTAACCACCCAACACAACATAAGGTTAGTACGGTCAATAGTCTCTTACATCGCTCAATAAATCTGAGTCATGAGTCATTTCACTCGGAAAACTTAAACCAAATTAAATCTTTACTTCAGGCAAATAACTACCCAACAACATTTATTAATATATGTATTCATAAGTTTTTGAAAAAAGAGATAGTTATCCTCAAGCACAAAAAACAGAAAATGTTACGAAACAGTACCTTAAATTTCCATTCATTCCAGGCCTCTCGTTTAAATTTAAAAGATTAATTAATAATGATAAGCATGTACTGGCATTTTATAATATAAAAAAGTAGGTGACATTTACACAAGACTTAAGGATGGAGACAACATTGATAATAAGTCGGGTGTTGTTTACTCTATCCCTTGTTCGTGTGGGCAAGTATACATAGGCCAAACTAAGCAGCTCCTATCAAAACGAATTAAACAACATAAATACGACTGTCAAGACATAAACAGAAACAAAAGGGAAAAAACAGCATTAGCCCAACACCATTTCGTTACATGTCACCATTTTGACTTTAGTAATGTTAAAGTTTTGGATATGGAGCAAAACTATCAAAAAAGAAGTCTGAGTGAGATGATCCATATTCAGATTACAGACAACATCAATTTACGAACAGATGTTGCAAATTTAAGTAATATTTATTTTAATTTATTAAGCCAATTTAAAAGAACAAGGGACCAAACTAATTAGATATAAAATGAAATCTCAAGTCAACAAGCAGGATTACTTGGAGTAACTCCAACTACTCTTAGTATCATATATCTTAACTATATTTTTTATCAAACCAAAGTAAAAATTCCAATGTTTAAATTGTTGTCGGTTGTCTTCAGTGTTGTAATAACGTCCTTTAAATAATAGTTAAAAATAGTTTTATTTATTTATTTATTTATTTATTATTTTATGTGTATATAATAATTTAAAAGAAATGTTGTGTGATGTCCTTTTACAATCATGTAGTGTCCAACATAATAGCATGTTTTGGCAAATGATGCAATATTTGGAAGGTAGGTGCTTACCTATTTAATTTTATTGTAATAATTATACACTTTTAGTACTTGTAATACATTTTATTGAATGTGATATTTTATTGTATTGACGTTTTTAATGCAATTTTAAATTTCTTAACTTCATAACATCTTAATTAGTGACGTAACTTTTATTTATAAAAAGTTTAAGTGTTGGAAACACATTTAAAAATATCTTATTTTTGTACCTGCAATGTTTTGTATTGTCCAATTATTCCATACTATTATAAAAATAAAACATCTTTCAGCTTGAAAAAGGTCCAAAATCAGGACCGAAACGTCGCAGAACAAATAAAGCGTCTTTTATTTTGCCGTCCTCATACCCACTACCATCTTTTCCATTAATTTTATTATTAACCCATAATGTGGGGTCCGTGGGGTATGTCAGGGGTCCGCGGTAGCTCAGGTAAACCCTAAAATTCAATTGTTATCTTGAAATTATTTAACCCAGGACCAAGCGACGGGTTAGCTGGCAAATGTAATTATAGTTAATAGGTACATCCTGGCAATGTATCCCCGAGCATTGATGATTTAAATTGTAAGTGGGCTCGGTTTGAAAACTCCGGGACTTTACCTAAACTTGGATTCACCCCGACACAAAAATCATATCTTGAAGCACCTTACAAGGTCGCTTACCGTATTGCTTAGCAAAAGAAGCTTCACACTATCGCGGAAACATTAGTGAAGTCTTGCGCACTTGATTTGTGGATCTTGTGTGTGGTAAGGACCAACAAAAGAAGGTTGCAGCTGTTCCCTTATCAAACAACGTAGTTCATTTAACAATTGTTAAAACGTTATTTCGTTCAAAAGAAGTGTCAAAGCATCTGGAAACTTTGCAGATGTCTTATGCTTAGCTCAGAACATATTGATAAAGAAACATGGTTGCGAAGTCCTTTTTGATTGATATTGATATGGCTTATATCAGCAATGAAGATCTTATTAAAGATGACCTAATTGACATGAGATCTAAAGAAAATTTAAAAACCGAATTTTATGCAATAGGTCATGGTAAGTTTTAGTGTTCTTTGAGTCAAGCTTACCCTGTTCTTGTCAAGCGAGCTATGTCCGTTCTGATACCATTTGCTACGACGTTTCTCTGTGAAGTAGGAATCGCAGTTCTGATTTCGATAAAAATGAAAAATCGGAATCGATTGAACGTAGCAGATGACATAGACAGCATCATTCCCATTAACTTAGTACTATCAATATTTAACTAATTCTGTTAATATTTGCAATTGAACTACTTACCAAAGAATAACTTTTATTAAAACTACTATGTTTGTGTCAAGAAAAGTTGCTCTTTTTATATTTAACTCGCCAAAACGTTTGTAAACATGGTTTATCGTAACAGAACCAAAAGAAGTATTGGCCAAGTAAATCAAATATCAGCTATTTTAAAAGGTATATCGGCCGGTAATGCAATAACACAACAAAATTATTAGTCACCCAATACGAAATGTTTAGATGCCGGCATTCGCGTTGAACTGTCTTCTTTTCACACATTGCCTATGAACGACTTCATTTAGCTTATTCTGTGTAGTAACTTGATCTTTATACAGTATGTCCACAGATAGACTTTACAATAGGACAAATGACCAAATATTTAAATGTTTAAGAAAGACGTGTATGGCAACTGCTCTGGCTTCTTTAAAAAACAAGATTCACTTTAAGACATTTGTTTGGTTTTGTACAGCGACTCCGAAGAGCACTAAAATGTAAAAAAACAAGACAAGAGAAATGTGGCAAAATGTCAAATAAAAACGTTTTTAGAATTTAATAAGGATCCCATATCTAAAATTTTATATAAAATAAACATTTTATTTTTATTTAGTATCAAAGTTTTATTTATTTATGTTTTCTTAATACTTTTTTACTACTTAAATATTAATATTTTAATTTAAATATATTTAAAGAAACTTTGATATTAAATAAATTGTTTATTAAAATCAGGTAAACATGGCAAAAAGGTGTAAAACATAAATAAAAAATATGATCCTGACGATTGTCGCTTACGATGTTTTGTCAAAAACCCATCGATATATCCTATTCTGAAATCATAAATTTAATAATCTATGGATTACATTAATTTATCAGGGATTTTACTTTTATTAAATTTTGCGTATATCCTCACTTAACTGATCGGGCTGACTGCTCGTCAGCGATCAATTTCTGATGGTAATCGTATTAGCAAAGCGACATCGATACTATTTTCGCCATCTGTTGGTCGCGGTAGGTACTAAAAATTTTACCCTGAAATCTCACTTGTGGGGTTCTATGGATTGGTATTCTTTGTCCTCAACTTTTAGGTGGTTCGAGGTCGGGGACGCAAAGAAGAACACTCCACGGAAAAAAGTTGGCAAGACTGGGTAAAATTAAAGCTGATGATTAATCCAGTGGCGTCTAGAATTAGCGCATTTGATTTTGCATTGTTTTGAAAGTGATATTTATTAAAAGATGTAATTCCAAATGTTTTTTATTTAAAGTAAAAGAATTTACAACTTAATAATAATTAAAAACTGTTGTGTGAACGGTTGTTCTACTAATACAATAAACTGTATATCTCCGGCACTTAACAACATGGCCGAAAAATGGGAGATGTGACGTCATAATTCGCCAAACCAATATGGCCGAATGTCGCGATCCTATATAGACCGACTTTGCTACGCTTCATTCGTTAGTCGCTGTTGAAAACGAAATCCTCTCGTCTATTTTGGTCGTTTTTCCAACATTTTCTTACTTCGTTCAACAATATGTTCCCCTAAAAGCTCCTTCCGGTAGGATGTCCGCCCTGATTTAAATGCTGATTGATAGAAGCGATTTTTTCTAATATCACTCGCTCTATGGGGTTGATGAAGTAAGGAGGATCTCACGGAGTGAAATATATTGGGGTTTAAGTATAATAAATAAGTCACATACGAAAATATAATAACGGCAAAACCTCTATAACAAATATAACACAATATCAAAAAATATTTTTTATACCGGGTGTCAGGCTATATCTCTACACCCAACCAGCTTTTTATGTTTTTTTAAACCACATAAATAAACATACCTTAACTCAAGGTTAGTTTATATTTATAAGGTTGCGACATATCCTCAACTTTTAGGCGGTTCGAGGCCGGGGACGCAAGGAAGGGAGAAAAGTTGGCAAGACTGGGTAAAAATCAAAGCTGATGATCAATTCAGTGGCGTCTAGAATTTGCGCATTTCATTTTGCATTGTTTAAGGAAGATGTAATTCCAAATGTTTTTTATTTAAAGTAAAAGAATTTACAACTTAATAATAATTAAAAACTGTTGTGTAAATTGTTGTTCTACTAATACAATAAACTGTATATCTCCGGCACTGAATAACATGGCCGAAAAATGGGAGATGTGACGTCATAACACGTCAAAACAATATGGTCGAATGTCGCGACCCTATATAGACCGACTTTGATTAGTTACTTTTTGTAGAAAATAGATAAAGAAATCAAACAATAAAATCAATTTTGACACTTCTGTCAAAAATACATATATTCAATGAAAAAAAAATCGTCTAACCCTTCTCACGTAGCTTTTGTATTAAAATTTTAGGAAAATAATATAGTTTTATTAATAAAATAAATTCTATGCTTAAATTGCTAAATTACACCGAAACAAATACAAACAACAGTTTTAACTGAATAAGCGTTTTCCTGTGTGTACACAAAACCTAAAAATTTCCCCTAACGAAATTTGGCCTGTAAGCGGCGAATCAAATTTACATCATTAAAGAATATGATGACGTCTTCAAAATACCAAAAACGGGGTTGTTTGTGGGGCTATGCGGAGTAGATTTTACGGTCAGAGAAATGTTAAAAGGAGAGTTTATCGAAAACTTTCAAAGGACAAACTAATGAAGCGGTAAAAAGGGAAGCTTTATATTTTTGAAATAAATTTTGAAAGATGATGGGATAGATATAAACTGAAAATAATAACATATGTAAGGCTGTTTTAAAATAATTTCTACAAGATAATACAGGGTGTTCATTTGAAAACTTTCCACTCAAGTTATCTTCGAAACGAGACAGATTTGAGAAAATCGCCGAAACACGTCAAGATATTTATTGAGGGGGAACGTTTTTACAAAAATTGGACGACGCCCCTTTAACCCTTAACCACCAGGGCCACCACCCCAAAATTCTTAAATGAGAAGGCGGGTCGAGTGATACATCATTTTAAAGCTCCTGACGAGTACATTATAACCCTAGAATATGAAGTCAATATCTTTACCTGTTACAAAATGGCGGTACTTTAAAAATTACCTAAATACCTAATTTGGATGGTCATATTTCGAAACTAATAAAGTTAGATGTACTTAATGTGGTATTTTCTTAAAGCTCATTTAAAGATCTTTTAATGGTAAAATAATATACAGGGTTCCTAAATAAAAAAATATGTACTTTTTCTTCTACCCTGTATATTACTACCAGTATCACCATTAAAAAGACCTTTAAAAGAGCTTTAAGAAAACATCAATTAGCTACATCTAACTTTATTAGTTTCGAAATATGGCCATCCAAATCAGGTATTTAGGTAATTTTTAAAGTACCGCCAATTTGTAATAGGTGAAGATATTGACTTCATATTCTATGGTTATAAAGTACTCGTCAGGAGCTTTAAAATGATGTATCACTTGACCCGCTTTCCCATTTAAGAATTTTGGGGTGGTGGCCCTGGTGGTTAAGGGTTAACGTTCCCCCTCAATAAATATCTTGACGTGTTTCGGCGATTTTCTCAAATCTGTCTCGTTTCGAAGATAACTTGAGTGGAGAGTTTTTAAATGAACACCCTGTATATTAAAATCGTCTTAGAAACAGGTTTCACTCATAATATGTCTTTAAGTAGTAAGTGAAACTTTGGAAAATAAATTGACACACACAAATATTATATTTAAGGTGAAGTTAACGGATGAAAATTTCAAGATGGCAACTGGGCGCCATCTTGGAAAGAAAAGTTAAATAGAAAGGGAGGTCTTGTGGCACATTATTTTAAAACTCCTGACGAGTATTTTATAACCTTTAAAAGGTAAATCAACAACTTAACAAAATACAAAATGGCGGTACTTTAAAAATTACCTAAACACCTGATTTAAATGGCCATATTTCCGAAGCTAATAAAGTTAGATGTACCTAATGTGGAGTTTTCTTAAAGCTCTTTTAATGGTAATATTGGTGATAATATACAGGGTAGGAAAAAAGTATTTTTTTATAGAGCACCCTGTATATTATATTATTATTTAAAATAGCTTTAGGAAAATTCCACTTTAAGTTAATCCTACTTTATTAGTTTTGAAAATATGACCATCCAAATCAGGTAACGTATGTCCTAAAAGTTTTAGCACACAATATTTATCGGTTTTTTTTTAATGCTGCACTTGAGAGTATTTGGGGACTACTCTTCGATATTTAAGACCATTCCTCCTCAATTCCAACGATATCGTACTCTTAGAAGATCTGTATTGCCTAGCCAGTCTCCTCGTTGACATTCCAATCTGGTTTTTTGCTCTTCTCACCAATCTCTCTGACCTTTGTGCGGTAAATGCACATGGTCTTCCACTTTTGGGAGATTCAGACATGGTATTCTCTGCTCGCACTCCGCTATTGTTCTATAAATGGTTCTGCGTGAAATGTTTTCATTCTGGAATATTCGACAGATTTCAGCTTTGGGTATCCGTCCAACTAACTTGTAGATACTTTTTTCTTATTTCTAATTTATACGACATCTTAAAGCGAAAACTTCAAAATAAATCTCAACTGACAGTAAATACAAGGCAACTTGATATTATTTTGTTTTTGTTAAAATTAAAGACAATGAGTTTTGTGCCAAAACTTTTAGGACATACGTTATTTAGGTAACTTTTACAGTACCATTATTTTGTACTAGGCGAAGTTATTAAGTTCATATTCTAAAGTTATAAAGTACTCGTTGGGAGCTTAAAAATGATGTGTCACATGACTATTCTTTCCATTTAATTTTTTCCCAAGATGTACTAATTTTATCAAAAATCGTTGCAGTATGACACTTTGACTAACCATATTTTGCTTAAAATTAACTTCAGCATTTATGACAATATTCCATTTTAGATAAAGAAATAGGCTTTTTTAACATTACATATACCTAAATGTAAAGTAAAAAAGTTATAACGAGCAATTAAATAGATATAGGTAAAGGTTAAAAAAATCGTTAAAGGTAGAAAGGCTTAAAGAACCATATCTTACTTATAAATAGTCTTAGAGCCTCTTACAATAGACCCTTTTAAAGGTAATTGTTTTTTTTTTCAACTGAATTTCCCATTGCCCATACCTAAAACTACGCAGAAGATAGTTACAGACCATTGTTTGCGAAAAAATGGGTGAAATTGTCGAAATGATGTGAGTGGCAAACTTTAAAAATCGTTTCTCGAATACTATGAACTCTGACGACTTTTATCTAGTGTCATTTTGTAAAGGAAGAACGGAGGTTTTTTTCTATGAACCTATACCTAAATCTCCATAGAAAAAGTTATAGGACATAATACAAAAATATAAAAAGGCGTTTTTCGTGTTTTTTTGCTTCGTTCTTTGAACATGTCAAAAATAACTTTTTTTTAATTCGTTAAGAGCTATTCGATGGAGAATTTAATTTCCTACAACTTTTCTTTGACTACTACCTGGAAAAGTGTGTAGTTTTTGACCTAACCCCAAAATATTAAAAAAGGGGCTGTTTTCACCCCGTTCTTAAAAACGCACCCCTTAAAATGGTAGCACTCCGCGATTTTTTAAAAGTTGGGAGTCCATTGATCATATAAAATAATAAAACCCTTTTAACGTTGTAGTTCCTTTTCAAAGTACAAAATCAATAAGTAGCCTATATGTATAAAATAGATATATCCAAATTTAAATGTTGCAAAAGCCTGTGTGGTTTGAACGTTTTTAGCATTGCTGGTTGTCACATACACGGCCTTCTAAACAGAAAAGTAGAAAACCAATATTAACACTAACCAGCAACGTTTTAATTACTCGGATGAAAATTAACCGAAACAAAATAATTCATTTAATATTATACTTCCAATGGGCGGCCTCGGGATTTTGTAATTTTGGTTGAAGCGGACTACTATTGTTCGGATGAGTGATAAAAGTAAGAGCTAAATTAAATTTTATGGCGTGCAATAGTGTATTACAGATACGTGATTTACTGGGATGTATTTTTTTTATTAATTTATATCATGACGACCACAAAACTCTTAAAATTACACATTTTAAATGATAGTTATAAGATTTAAAAATTCTTAATATATTGCTAGCTTATACTAATAAAATTTATCTATACTCCCGGAATGACAACTCTACAAAATGTATCTATTTACATACAAGTTTTAAACAAATAGTAATTATCTAAGCTACAAGCAAAAATCCTTTTAAATTTTATTTTTGTTACCAAGAAAATTATGTAGGTATAGTAAGAATATTTTAAAAGCGCAAATTCAGTACCCTTTGAAAATAATACAAAAAAATAAAAAAGGCCGCCTGCAATCGGAATATTTTATACAAAGGCGCCGCTATCCTTTACAGCGACGCGCCGATACACTATGGGATAGAAATCCATTATTTTGGCCAAAAAGCAACTTTGAAATTTTAATGGCTCATGCTGTGTATTTCAAAGTAGATACTCCAAACTACATGTACGCAAAATTATAAAAGGATATGACGACTTCTATTGGGGTAATAAGAAACTTGAAAATGTATTTTAAGTAAACATAAATATACAACATTTAATCTACTTAGTTTATTATTACCCTTGTTTACTAAAAAAAGTAAGAGTTTAAATAATAAGAGCTATTGTTGTGTTTCCGATGCAGTCTCGCGAAGTCTCGCTACTTTTGTCAAAGATTTTTTACCTTTTTCTTTATCAGTTTTTGTACTTACAATTGCCTTCCTACTTTTTGCTACTTTTGAGTGTAAGGACAGATACAAGATTTTTTTATAATTTACAAGGTTTTTCATTTTAAAATTTAATATGTTTTGTCCTACACTGTATATGCTAAAGGATAAAAGCATTCTGATGAAAGATATGTATTCTACAGAATCTACCCAAAAAAACAGTGTTATTATTTATTTTATACGTAAAAATAAAAAAAGTTGGAAAGATGTATCTCTATTACGCTTCTAAGAATAATTTAAAATTATTTTTCAGATTTGGATGGTCATATTTCCGAAACTAATTGAGATAGACACATCAAATGTAGTATTTTTCTAAAGCATTTTAAAAGATTTTTTGGTGGTGATATAATATTCAGGGTATTTCATTTAAAAAATCATACCTATTGTCGTACCCTGTATATCATATGAGATAATAATCGTCGGATTACTGATTAGAATATTACCGAATAATGTTAAGTGGGGTGTAAATTTATAATAACATATAATAAGTTTTAGGTTTCCAAAAAGCATTTGTAATAATTTATAATATTTTTCCAGTAAAAAGCACCTTATTTTAAATTAATAAAATAAAACAAAAAATATACTTTGTTCATAGTCACTTTAATTGAATGTTTAGCCGTGACAGCTGTTTCGTAGTACAACTACATTTTCAAACGTACTGACAAACTAAAATTATTTTACTTATATATAAACAGTAATACCTAATAAAAAACATATTTTTTAAAAAAGGTTTTAAAATCAATATGGTACAGTTGTGAAATTTAAAGATTTTATTGCTACAATTTATAAAAGTTTTACAAGGGGTAGATTTCCTAGGTCAATCTGTGTGTTAAGCAGATGTACATTCTGTTTTTTATGTTTATAGATTTCAATATTTTCTAATGTATCTAGTTTTCGCCCTTTTTGTTCTACATGTAATATTTTTAGGGTATTGATTTCTGGAAATTTGTGTCCGGTTTCCAGAAAATGGTTTGCGAAATTTGATGTTGTTTTTCCTAACCTATAACATGAGTTATGTTCTTTAAACCTAGTTTCGAAATTTCTTCCCGTTTGTCCAATGTAACAGCTATTACACTCTTCACAAGTAAGCTTATAAACTCCTGATTTTTTAAATTTATTTTGTTTATCTTTCACATTAAATATCATGTTTGATAATCGATTTGATGGTTTATGTGCTATTTTCTGGTTTTGTTTAGACAGGGTGTTCGAAATTTTTTGTGATATTTGGCCAAAATAAGTTAGGGTTTTAAATGGTTGGTTTTGTTTTTCAGGTATTTTTGGGTAAATTTGGTTGAGGGTGAGTTGTTTACGTTTCTTATTAATTATAGAGTTTATTAAGGGTGGAGGATAACCATTGTTTTGAGCGATGTTTTTATAGTGTTTAATTCTTTTTCTAAATTTTCTTTGGAAAGTGGAATGGAAAATGCGCGATGTATCATTGATCTGTATGCTGACATTTTGTGGGTAATTGGATGTAAAGAATCATTAGGTATTGTAATATCAGTAAAAGTTGGTTTTCTATAGATATCAAAATTTATGGTTCCGTAGTTAGTTTTTGTTATTTTAAGATCTAAAAAGTTAATGGAGTTTTGTTGTTCTATTTCCAAAGTAAATTTAATCTTAGGGTGTATAGAGTTAATATAATTAAGCGTATTTTTTAGCTCTATCTCCTTATTTTAAGTTAGATTGGTAAGTTTCAGAATTTTGACCAAAAAATTAATTTCTATCCCATAGTGCGATGACCACCTGCATCAACCGGCATATCATAAAATAAATATAGCAAAGGCGGCCGCGAAGACAAGCATGCCGATTTATTTGCTTTAAACTTTTTGTGATTTTTTTTCTTATCAAAGAGCACCGAATTTACATTTTTAAACTGTTCCTTCAATAAACACTCCGTATTTTATTTATTTCTTTTAAATAATTTTTTTTTTAAATAATAAAAGGTCCCAACTGTTGTGTAAACTTCCTAGCGGACACTGTATAAGGATTTAAAGTATTTTGCACCCTTTAAACTCTTATTTATCGCTAGTTCCTACTTCTCTATCCGATTTCTAAGAAGTTTATTACTCTTTGTTCTACAAAACAAAAGCACTTAAGCAATTCCTTTCGTAATTAAATTTCTTAGCGGTTATATCGATTCTTCAATACTTACAACACTGGTTAAATTTGTTAAGAAGAATGCTATTACTTTATATTACTGTAAAGCCCTATTAAGGAACGTGGGGTTTTATAGCAGGATTACCGTTTAAAGTTCGATAAAATTACTGGTTTCTTGTAAACTTTGGGGTTTTCCGGGAATCCGCGTGCTTTGAATTCTTATATCGGGGCCGAAAATTGAAAATTATGCTTTATCGCTGCGGTCTCTAAAAGGAAATATCGTTTTGCTTTAAGAGGTTTTATTTAGGAAATAAATTATATAAAAAAAATGTTAAACGGTTTAATTGTACTAAAAGCTAAAAAATAAATCGGTAATTCCTAGCTACTAGATCGCACCAATCTTCTCATTATTCTGGGGTAGGGTAGGGCAGGGCTACTTGAGCAATTTTTCACTTCATCAGTTATAGCTCCCCAAAAATAAGTCTTAGGGGCTCATAATGCATACTGATGGATTAGCCATTTATCCTTTAGCAATAGTGTCCATAGTAATTTCTTTCTAATAAGTCGAATTTAGGAGGTACATCTATTTTATTGTAGATAGTCAAGTATGCCCAACGTACTCCATAGGTGAGGTAAGTTGAGCAAGGGTATGGGGCTAGTGGAGCACTAAGAAAGTATAGTCAAATCATGGCTTAAATGTTAGATACAGCTTTTCTTTATCTTCTGTTTGATTTGGCTTTTCTTGAACCAGCCTTTGGGTATAGTCGAACTATTTCCAGAGAAAATTTATAGGTTAGATTAGGTCAGCTCGTTTTCTTTGTTGCTTGTACAAAAATTCGGGTTGCAGCTTCTTTTAAATCTTCGGGAGACTCTAGTAGTCTTACTGTTATAAGTCCGTGTACTAAAAAATAGAAAAAAACATTTTATACTTAAAACCGTGGGGTTAGTTGGGCAACTGTAGCTCAATTAACCCCAACTTGAAATTTTAAAGGAAATGTGAATTTATTAAAAAACCGGTTAGAATTATATCCAAAATCTTTACACATAATAAAACTACAATAAATTTACTTAAGATTAACACTTACCTGATTGAGAACGGAATACATTTAACTATCACAGATAAAATTTTCCGGCTTGCAATTATTGCTAGCCCCGCCCTACCCTATTGATCAGACAAATAATAAAATTGTTAGGCATAGCATACCAAAAGTTAATATTATGATAGAAATCTTACGTGCCCAATAATTTTATTATTTGTCTAATTAATACCCCAGATTAATGAGAAGATTAGTGGGATCTGGTAAAAGCGGTCATTTTGAGTTTTATTTTATTTTTTTCATGGCGAACTTTATAATACCAATAAAGCCCTTTTATTTGATACCCATATTGAGGAAGTTGTGAAAAAATGTAATCTGCCATTTTGTGGCCACAGCCATCTTTGATTTTAATTTTTTCATTGTTAGTTATATTTTGTCAATTAAGCCTTTTCTATTTAACACCCATATTAATTAAGCTAGTTGTGCAAAAATATGTAATCGGCCATTTTGTGGCGGCGGCCATATTGAATTTTAGTTTTTTCATAGTGAGCTCCGTTATTCCAATAAAGCCCTTTTATTTGATACCCATATGAGGGTTGTTGTTAAGTATATGTAATCCGCCATTTTGTATCGGGGCGGGGCCATCTTGAATTTCCAATTATACAGAATGTATTAGGTATATTGTATTGTCATCAAGATTAAGAGTGTGTACTACATGTCAGATCGATCTGTCATCAGGAAGGGGGTTAAAATTAAATTAATAAAGTTGACCTCAACAAATAATAAATCTATACTAATATACACTATTACTTGACAAAATAAGGGTAGAGCTTCATATAATTTTTTTCAAAATCTCATTTCTTTTTGAGTTACAAGCCATCAAAGTTCAATTTTATTTTGTTTTTTTGCCATATTGCATTTATTTTTTAACCAATCCAGTTGATATTTGGCACACAAATCGAGCTTTGCAGATTCTAAAATTTTAAGACAAAAGTACTTTTTTTAAATACCGCCAGAGGGTACTTTACCTAAAACTTAAAATTTATTTACATCATACCTTTTTATTTTGACAGATATCGCAAAGCTGGGGGCGCCATTTTATAGACAATCAAAAACTTGAAAAATAAGGTACTCTTTATTAAAGTCGATAAACCTCACTGTTTAGGCACCAATAGACATCAAAGTTTTCATCAATTTCCATCGAATTACCTACATACATACAGGGTGTCCAGTAACTCAACTGACAAACTTTACGGAGCGATTCTACAACAGAAAATAAGAAAAAAATTCATATAAACATATTTCCTAAACGTCTTAGTTTTTGAACTACGGTGTGTCAAATATTATTTTTTTTAATTAACTTAATTGGGAAAAGAAATATTGGCATTTAAAATAAAGCATTTTTGCATTGAAGTTTATGAAAAAATCGAGCATATGCGACAATTTTTGTGGAAGTGTATTTTTTTATAATTAATTTTTGTTAATAACAGACGTTTTCTAGGCTTTTACACTAGTCGAAAGACTGTACGAACTTAAAAGAAAAATAAGAAAAATTGTCTATAAATCCTGAACAGATTTATCACAAAAAGTTTTCAAAGACTTGTATTAGGCATCGAAATAATTGTTACCTTCTGTGTATAAATTGCCTCAATTTCAGATAAATCATGCCTCTATACTGGATTCAAAAGCAATTATTACTATTAAACTAAAGAGAATCAGTTAAGGGAAAAACTTTAATAAAAGAAATAACATTTTTGTGCTCAAATCATCTTAAATATATCCATTTTTTGACCCATAGATTGCAAATAAATTAAGAACAAATAGTAAATAAAATGCTGTGTTCGCAAAAACAATTAAAATTTTAAAAGTATTATTTGTCATATCTTTGCCATTTTGTTGTGACAGTTCCCAAGAAGTGATTTGCGATTTAAGTAATCGTGACAACGGCATGTAAATGTTTTGTAAAAAGTAAGCTAAAATCACATTTTTGTACGATACGCAAAATACAATTTTACCCTCCATTTGAAGGCGAAAAATTGCACTTTTATGCCCTAGGGCAAAAAATTATAATAAACGCCCGCATTTATAAATGCGGGCGTAAAATAGCACTTTTACGCCCTAAGGCAAAAAGTATCAAAAACGCCCGCATTTATAAATTTATAAAACAATAATAAAATTTAATATTGCCTCTATTTGTTTTGGTAAAACAAAAATTTATTTAATTAAACATATGTTAAAAGTATACTGATTACAAGTTGAAACATTAAAAGCTTGGAAAATTTTCTCCCAACTACATAGAATGCTTGTATATTAATTTCAGTCGTACAAAAAATACTGTTTGCACCTCTGGCGTAAAGCACTTTTACGCCCACAGCTAATTGTTGCTCGGGTAACAACTTTCAGCCGCAGGCGTTAAAGTGCCATTTTAGGCCCTTGGTACAAAAATCACATTTTGGTTGTCACATAAACACTACAACATTTTGTATTCTATTCAAAGAAGAGCTATTCGTCTCATTAATGATCCTTCACTTACAGAAAGGCTTCCCTCTCTTGCACATCGTCGGGCTGTGGGGGATTTATCGCTTTTTTATAGGTACTTCCATGGCTTCTGCTCTGAAGAATTGTCAAGTATAGTTCCTCCACTTACGGTTCCCAACAAAGAAACTCGTGGTTCCGCGCGTATGCATCCCTATACGGTCCAACTGGACAGGCCCCGAACTTCCCACTTTGTTCGTTTTTTATCCCTAGAGTTTCTAGGTTGTGGAACCTGCTGCCCGCGGAGGTCTTTCCTTCCCCCAAATTTTCAAGTATTTAAGTCCCGTGTCAACAAACTCCCTCTTACCTCGCTTAAGAAACCCACGGTACGTTAGTATTTAGGCTTTTAGCCTTCGTAGTTTGTCCAAAGATAAAAAAAAATCTGCATTTATCTTTTAACCTTTGTGTTTAACCAGAACTAATCATAACAGTGGATATATTACTAAAAAGTTTCTAAATAAATATGGCTATTTAAATGTATTCTTTTTTAAGTCATTGTGTTAGGTTTTTCTAAGATTTTGTTGTAGGGATAGTCCATGTTGCCCTTCCAGAAACTCTACAAAAAGTGTGTTTTTATACAAATTATATTTTCATAGAAT
Organism: Listronotus bonariensis; assembly: GCA_014170235.1. Lineage (NCBI taxonomy): Eukaryota > Metazoa > Arthropoda > Insecta > Coleoptera > Curculionidae > Listronotus > Listronotus bonariensis. The sequence continues at coordinate 45,956 of JACEGR010006309.1, forward strand.
TTCATAGCTTATTGGTTGGTTGATGATGAAGAAAATATAATAATAAAAAAAAACATTATTAGCTTTGTTCGCGGTTCGATTCTCAACCGGCTCTGGGACTATTCGCATGCGCAGTGAAAAAGCAGTGTTCGCGGTTAGTAAAATCCTGAATTTTTAGTAACAGTTCTGTGTTCAAGGCTTACAATGGAATCAGTTCGTAACCTTATTAGCAGTCCTGGGATTTTTGTTGGAACTAAAAGTTCAGTTCGGAATTTCATGCTCATTGTCGACATGGTCAGCTGTTTTCTGTTTTTGTGGTACAGAAATAAACCGTTGTATTACAGTTTATTTATTTCAGCCACTTTTTATGCGGGTTAATATACCTGTTGAATATTTTTTTATATTTTTGTGATTCTGAGTGTATATAAACAAAGGATTTTTAATTGTATTCCGTATGAATGTATGTATGCAATAAAGTAAATAAAGATTTAATTAAAAAATATACCTAGACAATATTACGAGATTTTACCATTTCTTGTTGTTTGAATTGCATCTTTAGTTAAATACACATAGCTACTTATGTTAAAAACGAGAAGAGGCAGGGAATCCCTCGTCTTCCGCCGAGAGACCTCGAGTGGCATTCGACAGTATTTTTTTTTTTTTTGTATAGAATCCATTTTAACCATGAAAATCCTAACCAAAAGGCTAGGTTAGAATACATCCTCAGCTGTATAGAAAATCGTTCGCGGTAAATAAAAATTCCGAACTAATAAATAACTAGACATGCGCTTTAAAACAATTCTAAACCAGTTCGGTTCTGGTTCAGAATCGGTTCATTACTAGACCCGCGAACAAAGCTAATTTTCCGCCATCATCAACGTTGATACATAGAAAAACTAGCTTTTATTTGGAGTAAAAATACATTAGGTATTTTGCATTTTTTTGAAATACTTTGTTTTTGAAATTTAAGAGAAATAGGGGTAGTTGGAAAAATATTATTATTATTTTTTTATTTAAAATACATATTAGATACATTTAAAATTTCTTCAATTTAAGCTAATGTAAAAAAGCACTGGCAGTCTAATTGGTAAATATCTAAAATAGTTAAACCTAGGTTGGCTTTTGTTCACACTGATAATCCCGAGCTGTAAAATAAAGTCCACTTTAGCCCCAGACAAACCTCCTTGTTGCTGTAACAAATTGATTATCACAATACCCCAGTCACGAAAACCAGTAAACCGCACTTCCAACCATTCCATTGCATTCTCCTGCTAACTGCCGTTTTGCAGCACTGAATCCTGCTTTGGTCCTGTGCGGGACGTTTCCCTGATATATTATGCCTATGGCCGTGACATTTGATATATTGGGATGAGTCACGATTATGTTTGCTTTTCGAAGAAATTCGGAAAAAGATGGGATTTTGAAATTTCCTGATTTTATTGCAGCATTCGATTAAAACTGATAAAATTTACTAACATTTGATTAAGGAAAGGTTTTTTTTTAATTAACGTTATATCGGTTATCCGTTTTTAATTTAGATTTTTTAAATTTACCCAAATTCAATAATCGGTTTTTTTATTGTTAGTTTTTTTTTGTTTTTATTAATGATTTTCTTTTTATCTGGACAAACCACGAAGGGGAAAAGCCTAAAAGCCTAAATACTAACGTACCGTGGGTGTCTTAAGCGAGAGTTTGTTGACACGGGACTTGAAGATTTGGGGGAAGGAAAGACCTTCGCGGGCAGCAGGTTCCACAATCTAGAAACTCTAGGGATAAAAGAACGAACAAAGTGAGAAGTTCGGGGCCTGTCCAGCTAGACCGTATAGGGATGCATACGCGCGGAACTACGAGTTTCTCTGTTGGGAACCGTAAGTGGAGGAACTATACTGGACAACTCTTCAGAGCAGAAGCCATGGAAGTATGTATAAAAAGCGATAAATTCCCCACCGCCTGACGATGGGCAAGAGAGGGAAGCCTTTCTGTAAGTGAAGGATCATTAATGAGACGAACAGCTCTTCTTTGAATAGAATCAAGAATGCTTAGGGTTGTGGGGGACGCCATGCCCCAGATATGAGAACAATATTTCAAGGGAGGTGGGATTTGGGACACATATAAAGTGTATAAATTAGAAGCGGATATATTTTGTTATATTATAGGCTTTACATTCTTTGGTTTAAGACCTGTTTTTTTATATTTAACTAAGTTTGTAAAAGGTAGGTGTTTTAATGAGTATATATAGGGTGTTTCTCAACTTACCCAACTTTAAAGGCTAATTCTACAATAAATTAAGAAAGAAACTTTAAAAGAACATATGTCCTAAACGTCTTAGTTTTTAAACTTTAAAATAAAAGAAAAATAAAAAATGTTTCTTTCTAATAACTTTTATACCAATTCAGATATTTTTAACAAATTTGGGGGCCGCCTCCTATACAAAAGAAGACATTTTTAGTTTTGTGGCATGCAAGAAAAATAATATTTTTACCTTGGCCATACAAATTTTACTAAAAAACGTGTTTTTGAAAAATTTAACACCCTTTATCTCGGGAACAAACAATTTTCAGACATATAGTTATATGAACTTTTTTCTTATTTTAATGAGTCAATTCCACCATATAGCAATTCGGTACCACAGCTCACGAACCCTTTTAAATGGATTAGGGTATATTAAAACCCTAACAGTATTTTTTAATTCTAAAAACTTGTACAGTAATAGTACTTCTGGTTTAACCAGAAGTACTATTAACTTTCTTATTTTTAAAAAAGTGCTTCTTTTTTAACACGCTTTTATTAACTTGGGTTGTAACTATCAATCTGGCTATGTAACGGAATCTTTGAGCCTAATTTTAATCAACTTCCAGCTATTCGATTTCTTTGAAACTTTGCACACGTATTAAGGAAACATGACAATGCAATAATCTGCAAACAGTATCCCGTTATCTTTTTTGGATCGCCAGGAAAAAAAAATCCATTATATTATGAAAACAACACCTAGGGTGCCATCTGTTGGCAACATTTCAAACTTTGCTATTAAATGAAGAAGAAATTTTTTAGTTTTTACACAATTTGGTTAGTTGCACCATTGGTGTTCAATTTTTATGAACAATAAAAATATAGGGTTAGTTGCACCATTGGTGTTCAATTTTTAACACGCTTTTATTAACTTGGGTTGTAACTATCTGGCTATGTAACGGAATCTTTGAGCCTAATTTTAACCAACTTCCAGCTATTCGATTTCTTTGAAACTTTGCACACGTATTAAGGAAACATGACAATGCAATAATCTGCAAACAGTATCCCGTTATCTTTTTTGGATCGCCAGGAAAAAAAATTCCATTATATTATAAAAACAACACATAGGTTGCCATCTGTTGGCAACATTTCAAAGTTTGCTATTAAATGAAGAAGAAATTTTTAGTGGGTTGCAATATATTGGCAACGGTCCAAACATTGCCTGGATTGCCATCTGTTGGCAAAATTTCAAACTTTGCTACTTAATGAAGAAGAAATTTTTTAGTGAGTTGCAATCTGTTGGAAAAATTTTAAAATTTGCCACTCTTGTTCATTAAAAAAATTTTTCGCCATTTTGTCAAGAGTAGCAGAAACTAAAAATGAAAAATAATTAATAGTTTAAAAAACTAAAAAACACGCTTTTATATGCAACCGAACTAAAAATTAGAAAATAATTTTTCATTAAAAAAATATTGTCATTTCATAGTAAAAGCGTGGGGTGATAAATATATTAAATGTTATAATTATTATATTTGCAAATATCTATGATGGGAAAGTTATGAAAAAATAGTAAAATGCACCCCACGCTTTTTACTATGAAATGACAATATTTTTTTTTAATGAAAAATTATTTTCTAATTTTTAGTTCGGTTGCATATAAAAGCTTGTTTTTTTAGTTTTTTTAAACTATTAATTATTTAATATTTAAATTCTTCATAATAATCTCTGTTCCATGGTGCGCCACAACATAAATATGATTATTTTTAAAATGGCGACCAAAAATTATCTTAAAAGAAAACCACCGTTTCTGATTTAAAAAACTATTTTTGTTGGATAAGCTCGGGAAATCAAAAATTGGTTTATTTTACTGTCATAAGTAGGTATATTTTTATTTTTTTAAGTAAAGGGGAGGGTTATATGTATAACGTATGAGTAGCACAGCTACGTTGTCTAAAAGATACCATGTAATACAATATTGACGGGTCACCAGTCGCGTGGTTTAAAATTTTAAAAACCCGGCACCCACGGTACCGATTTCTTAAGCACCTTATAAACCTTCGTAGTCGTCATATTAATAAAAAATAAAACAACAATATTATGACGTATATTTTGAATACATAGGGCTATTTTACCGTGGGTGTCTTAAGCAGGGTAAGAGGAAGTTTGTTAACACTGGACTTAAAAACTTGAAGATTTGGGGGAGAAGGAAAGAACTCCGCTGGCAGTAGGTTCCACAGTCTAGAAACTCTAGGGATAAAAGAATGAACGAAATGGGAAATTCGGGGCCTGTCCAATTGGACCGTATAGGGATGCATACGTGCGGCACCACGAGTTTCTTTGTTGGGAGCTGCAAGAGGAGGGACTATACTGGATAATTCGTCGGAGCAGAAGCCGTAAAAGTACCTATAGAAGAGCGATAGATCTCCCACAGCTCGACGATGGGCAAGAGAAGAAAGTCTTTACTTTAAGATGTGTTTTTCCATTATCGAAATAATTAAATAAATATTAAAATTATTAAAACTTACATACCCCCTATACACGGTGTTCAAAATATTGTATAAAAACTTTTAAACCTGAATATTTTTTATAAAATATTGGATATTTCATAATATTAAATGTTGAAAAAGCTTATCAGAAGTTAAGTGTTAAACTGACGATTTCATTAACGGTTAATTCAGTTTCGGGCGATTACAAGTTTAGCTTGTTAGAGTTTTTACCCACTTTCCACTTTGCGGAATCGGTTTATGCCGATTATATTGCTTTTACAACTATATTTGTGGCGCCGAATAATGTCGGAGACAGCTTTTTAAAAGTTGTGGCTTATTTTTGACGTTGTCGATTACATCGATTTTAATTTATTTTTACAGTTACATTATTAGTTTTAAAGTTTAGCTGGGATTAATAAACTTAAAAACGTAGTGACATTAGAAATAATTTCAAGTATTGCAAAAACTGGTGAAAGCAGTGCAGCGAGCTTATGGGACTGTTGGACAAAATTATTTTATCCAAATTAATTAATAAAGTAGATATATCAAATAATATTATGGATTTGTAAAGTACTTCGGACGATGTATTTAATGGTGATATATAATGCCGGCTGTTTCAAAAAAATATACTTTTTGCCTTACCCTGCATATCTTAAAAGATAATTAATATCTGATAACTGATTCGAAAACAACAGAATTAACTAAATAAACTGATAATTTAGTTTATTTTGTAAGTAGGATTGTGTGCCATGATATGGAAGTCTGGTGTCGAAACAACCATCTTATAATTAACACTAACAAAACTGTATACATGATCTTCTTTATTAAAAAACCGTTACCATCAAATTTTGAAATAAATAATAATAATAAATTTTCTGAAACAACCAAATTTTTAGGAACCATTTCTGACTCCACAATGTCTTTTAAAAATCACGTTGATTACGTCTGCGCAAAATTAAATTCGGCGTTTTATGCAATCCTTAACTTAAAAAATACACTGGACGAATCGGGATTGCTCTCTGTGTACTATTCACTGGCTTACAGCCATCTTTCAAATAATATTGTGTCCTAGGGAGGTAGTAATGCATCTGAGAGAGTCTTTGTGGCGCAAAAAGACTACTGAGGTTAATTTTTAATCTTAAACCGCGAGACAGCTGCAAACCTTTATTTACCCAGAAAAGAATCCACACTTTGCCATGTGTGTTTATTTTTAAGTGCGTGACTTATGTAAATTCTAATATGGGACTATTTAGGAGACTCGGAGAGTTAAATCATTACAGCACTAGAAACAGGACTTTTATAGATGTTCCTTTACATAGGACCTCCTTTTTCGAAAACTCCCTTTTTACGGTTGTTTTACCCTCTACAACAAGCTTTCAAGAGATTTTAGAAATATGCATGGTGGCAAATTCAAGAATGCCGTTAGGCAATTTCTTATTGACAAGGCATTTTACTCGGTTGCAAAGTATATGCGACATTAGACTTTGTTACTTTGCTTGCGTTTTGATTTGACAATTTTAATATTCTTTTATATGTATATATTTATACAAAATTTTAACTTTATTTATAGTAATTATTTATAGCTAAGGTTTCTGTTCATTTGTATTCATTTTTTTGTGTGTTTTTACAATTACATTTTATATATTTATGTGTCTATGTATATTTGTGTATCTCTATATATTTTTAATAGTATTTATATTTATATTTATATTTATTTATATCGACGACCCCTTTGTACATATTGTGCATTTTAAGGTAATATATTCTATCTATCTATCGATCTATCTATCTATCTTAATAAGAAGTAAGGAGGTATAAGTGTGCAACTGGACATTCGGTACATGATATATAGTTAGAACCATAGTTATTTCATTCTGAAAGCAATGCCGCCAAGTACACAAAAAAGGATAAAGTAAACAAACCTCTTCGAAAGCACATAGCCTCTGACAGAGCCTGATTACCTATTTTTAGATAAATAAATAAAAATATTGCGAAAACACGTACTTAAAAACATCCTCTTATTTCGTCTCTGGCGTGCCATAAAACCTGTAACGCCTGGCGTAGTCGTCGTGTTGAATATTTTTGCTGCAATAAATCATTGTTCACAAAAGGGTTTATTGGCTTTATTATTTTTGTGTACTTGGCGGCATCGCTTTCAGAAAAAAATAAATATGGGTCTAACTATACCTATCTGGTGCACTGCATACTAGCCATAGGAAATCCCATGTATATGTTGATATCTTTAAATATTGGCTCCCCTATTGATTTTACAACAAAATTGTTTTAAACTTTTTTATAGCTTTGTGAATTTGTTAAAAAAACAATAAATTAAATTCTGCACTATTTTCTTTAAAAAAAATTCATGAACATTAAATAAAATTTAGACCTTAATATGTATTTATTAAAAAAATATATCCGAATTTGTTGCCTCCATTATATTGGACTAAAAAAAAACCGTATTTTGTTCATAAAACTGATAATAGCTTAGTTCGCGGGTCTAGTAATGAACCGATTCTGAACCAAAACCGAACTGATTTAGAATTGTTTTAAAGCGCATGTCTTATTAGTTTATTTTTATTTACCGCGAACGATTTTCTATACAGCTGAGGATGTATTCCAACCTAGCCTTTTCGTTAGGATTTTTCATGGTTAAATTGGATACTACACAAAAAATAAAATAAAAGGTAAATTGTTATACTGTCGAAAGCCACTCGAGGTCTCTCGTTTTTAACATAAGTATGTGTATTTAACTAAAGTTCAAACAACAAAAAATGGTAAAATCTTCTAACATTGTCTATATTTTTTAATTAAATCTTTATTTATTTTATTGCATACATACATTCATACGGAATACAATTAAAAATCCTTTGTTTATATACGCTTAGAATCACAAAAATAAAAAATATATTCAACAGGTATATTAACCCGCATAAAAAGTGGCAGAAACAAATAAACTGTAATACAACGGTTTATTTCTGTACCACAAAAACAGAAAACAGCTGACCATGTCGACAATGCGCATGAAATTCCGAACTGAACTTTTAGTTCCAACAAAAATCCCAGGACTGCTAATCAGATTACGAACCGGTAACGAACTGATTCCATTGAAAACGATCATTTGTAAGTCTTTTAGAGCTAAGAAATATAATTCATATAAGTGTCTTTGTTTTAATTAAACAATAAAATAAGTGCACATTATTTTAAACGTTTCTCTAAAGATATTAAAGTATCTTTTATGATGACAGAATACAAAAGCTTTATTTTCGTCTTTTTAAGCCAAACGATCTGTTTATATGCATTCTTTGCTAACTTAAAGCATTCTTTAAATACTGCAAAACGTTCTTCAGCACATCATTCTTAAAAGCAATAAAATCTTTAACGGCGGTAGTATAATCGTATAATATCGTCTGCAAATCTACAACTACCATTCAAGAGTATTTCGAGAAATAAATTATAGTGAATTCTAAGCACCCAACTTAAATTGATTATAAACGAACAAACCTATAAAATGTTATTTATGTTTGTTGCATAAAATCGTCATAGTTTGTTGAAATGCAACAGGTATATAACAATTATTTATTGTTTGTGTGGGATTTTAATGAAGATGCTTCGTCGTCTGGATGATTGTGTCTCGTCGTAATTACCTCCTGTCATGTTAATAATAGTACAAATGCTAATCAATGAAACGTAAATATTATATCGATGGCAATGATAGTTGTCAAAAGATCAAAATTAACAGCACGTGTAAATAATCTAGCTGATTTATTAAAATTCTATAATAATACTGCATTTTTTCCCAGCAAACACTATTTGCCGGCAATGTACATTTTTCATATTGGCATTGATGGTAAAGCATTGGCAATTGGTGGCAATATTATGCCAACATCTTATACGCATTAAAAAGTCAACCCTAAATAAACACTTAATTGCCTATAAATTTTACATGCAGGCGAATTGCCGGCAAGCATACAAAAATGGCGGCATACCAATCCTGATTAAATATATATAATATTTTTATTAACACGTCTTTAAAACTTTTAATAAAGTTTTAAACAAAATGTTTAGCTCCTAACAGTCTACTTGAATATCTTGCCTTCTCGACTAGCCATCACCAATTAATCACACAACACACACTTATTAGGTAATGAATACATTTAATTATGTCTATTAAAAAACTCTTTTCTTTAAAAAGAAACTAAAAAGCTAGAAAACCACGTAGAAAACAAATGCACAAAGCGGTCACCTTTGGTCGAAATTAACGTAGCTAATTTTACCATCATATTTTTATTCGCTCCAAAATACATAATAAACATTTTGTTTGACCTAATTTTTATTTGCATGATTTTTAACAATAAAATGTTATGAAAAGGCCATTTCCTTTAAATTATGTAAAAAACATAAAATAATGTTGTTTAGCTGCCATTGCCTTCAAAAATCCAATATTTATTTGCCTGCAACAAAAACGCGTGCTTTATTTAATCAGGATTGGTATGCCGCCATTTTTGTATGCTTGTCGGCAATTCGCCTACATGTAAAATTTATTGGCAATTAAGTGTTTATTTAGGGTTCACTTTTTAATGCGTATAAGATGTTGGCATAATATTGCCACCAATTGCCAATGCTTTACCATCAATGCCAATATGAAAAATGTACATTGCCGGCAAATAGTGTTTTCTGGGTATTATGGGAATTCGTGATGAAAGTTAAAATAACGCGATTTATGTGAGTTTCTTGTTTGTTTAAAGGTGTTTGTGACTAATGTCGGCTATTTGTGACACTGTGACTCTAAATTTTCGTGATTATTTGTGATATTCATTCACCTAACCCAACTATGTACACAAAAGTATAATTTTTAACAACTTCAATCGATGATATTATTGCTGAAAAGTTTCTCGTAATCCATTTGGATAAAACTAATATAAAATATCTTAAATAGTGCCACAATGTAACAAAAATGAAAAATAAAGTATATTTTCCATAGAAACCTTTGTTTGTTTTATAGAGTGGCGAGGGGGTAGAGGGGTTTGTTAGAATTCCATTCAAAGCCTTAAAAATATACCTCTAGAGTCAGCCTTTATGGCAGTGTGAAAAACAGAAAGAAATATGACACGAGTAATCTATCGCTTTTGGTCCTGCTGAGCTCTATGATTATGCAGAGCTAAAGTTTATTGCTTTTTAAGCATGCGATTGTTTGCACAGCTAAGCGGCAAGACTGCCTCTAGTAGGTATGTTCTTGAGGGTAAAAAACGTCAACGTCATGTGACGTCACACTAAATGCGCGAATTAGGAAACACCCTGTATTTAATAACTACTACTCCAATATTAAATAATAAATACCTTCTGTTACCTTATAATACTAAAATAAAGTTATTAAGTAAACCTATTAAAAATTAAAGACCTTAAATTAATTTTATAGTAAAATACAGGTTTACCTAATGCAATATATAATAATAGGCACTACGCCAGCCAGTCCAGACGACCAGTGTTTATCATCGACTTAGCCAATATTTTCAGCTTAAAACCCCAACTTTTTAATAATAACCGAGTTGAAAATGCGTTATTACCTTTCTTTGCATTATTTTCCGAAATAATAGCAGGCTAATCTTCGTTAATATTGGACTTTACAGCTAAAGACTTCAATCAATCTTTTAAATACTTAAATCCTCGCTGTCGATAAATAGCTTCCAGAAAGAGTCTATATACCAGGACTTATCAAAGTTCCCTGGTTGCCACACTTTTAATATATGTTTAAAAGGACTACTAAACTTAAGGTTTTTGAGCTATTCGGCCGTCGTTGTAGATTTTGTATTCTTGACGTTTCGCCAACACGAGTGGTTGGCATCCTCAGAAGGTTTCTAGTAGACTACTGTCAGAGACAAGAATGAGACGAGCAACTAAATGTTAATAAATTATCCGAGAGAGAGAGATAGCTGCTGGGCCTTCCTTGTCTGTCTTCAAGGAAGGTAAACGCAGATGGCGCGTGAGTCGACATTATCGTTTGCCCCTCAAATTCAAATTATATAGCGGTGCTATTTTTGCCTTTAATGTTAGGTACTTGTTTTTGTTTCCTATTAATATAAAATATTGGGGTTTAGTTCAATAATTACACACACCTAATTAAAAATGTCATTTTATTTGGTTTTTATAAAGATTTTTTCTTACAGACAACCATGTTAATATTACCTTAAATTATCTGTTGAAAAGCACAAATTTAATATATACACTGTGATCACTAATAAAAGTCAATATTCAAAGTCCAATTAAAGGTAAAAAACCACGAAACACACAATAAATCACAGAAAATGTAAACAAACTGTCCAAACAAATCGGCCATTGAAAAATATCAAACACAAATATCCAATAACATTTCGGCGTGACTGCCTGCGGCAACGTTTGTCAAGTTAAAAATATTCGATTCATGGTATATTTTCTTTCTCTTAATTAGATGCGAGCCAAAAAGGACATTAAAGTATACATGCAGAAATTGTAAACAACTTGGCAACCAGGGCAAAGCGATGATTGCTCCTTCTACAATAGCCTGCCATGATGAAAGACAAAGACATATTTATTGGAACTTGCGTTAAACCAGAAGCCGCCAGCCGCTGTGGTGGTGGGGCCTGTTCCGGTTGGTCGTTGCGCAGTTGTTGTTCCTCCCGTGGTGCTATTCCCGTGGTTTTGAGAATTGGTATCCACGTTTTATTGATCCTCATTGATTCTTGTTTTGTTGAAGTTGTTGGTATGTTTGTGTATCTCTAGGGCTTCCCTGTACTTCCCTGTACAGTCTGGTTATACCCCGGGAATAGTACCGAAGTGGTCCCATTGCAGTCAACGTTAGGTGTACCCGCATAATAAAGGATATTATTTATGTTATAAAATATACCTTTTGCATTTATCCCTGTATTATAGTTGAAGCCAGATCTTTAATCCAGAAGATCTGAGTTCGATATCTAGAAGGTATGTAGTAGTTATTTAAAATTAAACTCTGTTTAAAGGTGCCGTAAAATGCAAAAACTGCATGTTTCAGTGCTTGGACAACGTTGACGGAACTGGGGAACGGATAGAGTTAAACATCTAATAACACGACACCCACGGTAATCCGGTATTTAGGCCTTCCTGGAATGTCAAAAAGATAAAAAAATAAAAGTACTTGTTTATTTAAAAAAATAATAAAAATCTAATTCAAGAACTACAGAATTAACTTATAAAACGAATATATTTTTGTTTATTTTTAACACGCTTTTATTAACTTAGGTTGTAACTATCCATCTGGCTATCTATGTACAGTTTGCCCACTGAAACGTGCGAGACGACGCAAGAAGGCAGGGGAAATAATATTCTGCATTATCCAGTCTAATCAGAGGCGTGCAAATAAATGATTGCTAAACAGTTTAAATATGATAAAAAATATGTAAGCAATAATTTATTTTTAAAAATGTAGTGGAAACTGCAAATATCTAAATATTTTTAATTATAATGAGAATATCATCTCAGTAATATAATTAATAGCATCAGTGATACTAAAAGAATTCCAGATTCGAGTTTTGAGTAGTCCTATCTCTATCCGTTTTACACTTTACACTTGAAAACGGACAGAGATAGGACTGCCCGAAACGTTGTGTGAATATTTATAAATAAAGAATATGAAAGTCCGAAATTCCTTTAGTATGACTGTATTATTGTCTACCACATTCAAACAAAGTTAATAGGTAGCATTTTTTAATATATACATATATAAAATATATTAATATAAAAATGTAAGAAAATAAATAAACCTGGAGAAAATAAATAAAAAATCTTACAGAATAATGGTACAAAACAACAAAATTCTTATACTAAAGAAAAATGTTTAACAAAAAAAGGAAACTCTTGTATTTATGCACAAAATAAAAACTTCATTTAATAAATATTGTAGCAGAACGAACGTCCATAATTTTGGTTGGCGTTTGAAATAGTTTTTTATAACCTACAAGAAATGTCTACGTAATGGTGCGTTTTCAGGTTCTTGCAATTTGCGAAAATTGACTTGTGCATGCCAATTTGTGCAAGTAAATTGGTGCATGTAAAAGAAAAGTTTGGCTTGTGTACTTAAAAACGAATGTAATAGTTCAGTCTAATTTGCACAAATGGCATGCACAAATCAACTTGCGCATGCAGATTTTTACTTTAAGAGGAGGGTCAAATGAAAATCGTCTTGCAGGATCTCGCGCGAGGATAATTTTTTCAAAAAATATCAAAGCTTTTTGGGTTTTAAGGTTAATAATCAATAAATAAAACTTTAGGCTCGGACGTCAGCTATTTTTTATTCCTTAATATTGTTAAATAACGGAGTTATTAACAAATGAAATAATAACAATTTTTAAATTTTTTGACACAGAATCCAATAAGATATAGCTCAAGTCCAAGACAATATTACAGTGATAATATTTACGAAATTTGGACCCAAAAAACTTTTATTTTGGACAAAAATTAGAATCTAGTGAAATTTTAATCATATGGTAGGATTTTTCGGCCATTTTGAGGACGCACCTAACGTGGTTAGGCAACATGTAAATCATTAGAATGTTCAGTACCTATCTTCCAGGGGGCGGCACGGTAGATCTATACAGATATCTGTAACGTTCCTTGGAAGAGTTAAAAATAATTTAAAATCGACGTGACATATACAGTGTCCCAAACAAAATCTTCCTTCCTTATATTTTATTTGTTTTGATTGTAGTGTACTTTTTTGCGTAACACAAAAAAAATATATATATGATTACAATAGGATATGTACCTTTTGCTTATTTTTCCTTTATGATTTGATGTCTGCGATTATTGCACAAATAAATCTTAAAATGAAAGTTAAACAGAGATGTAGTATTACCATATGACATGAAATTTTAACAATTAGGAAAACTTTGAAAAAATTTTTTGATTTAAACTGTGAATACTTAAAACAATTAAGCTTTATTTATACTTTGACGTTTCCGTTTGCCGCTTGACATTTGCACTTCTCAGATGAAACAACGACGTTCCATCTAGTAATTTATACATTTTGTTAACCGTTTTTGCTTTCCGTTTGACATCAACTTCTTAACTTTTTCTGCTTGAAATTTGTTAATACCCAATCACATCTTAGGATGTTATCACGTGGTTTAACAGCTATTTGCATTTTTTTATAACCCCACTTTTATTCACAATTTGTATTTGTATATATTTTTCTTGTTCATAGTTCTGTACAAAGTATTTTACTTAATTTATTATCTAAATAGTCTTTATGCAACATAAAAACTTTTATTTTCCTTAACCTCAAAATAACTCATATAAATTCACAGATATGCATCGGTATCAGTAGTGCAGCAATGAAATGGACTTCATATAACCCTTTTTAAAATCCATTTTAGGGGAGGGTCCTTTCGACGAGTCTATAGAAGCGGCGCATTAACCCAGCCTGTCAATTTTGACATGTTTCGGGTGTCGAACTGGGCAAACGCGTCACTTTTTTGTCGGGCAAGTTTACCACACACATGGTTTCACGTGCAATTTTTTAAAATTATGCCAACAATGAAAACCCTTAAATCTTATAAAAATCATAATTTATTATTCATAAAGAATACCAGAAAATGGCCAATTAAATTAATCTAAAATTAATTTAAAATAATACTCCCTGTAGAACTAACCTGCCCCTATAGGTAGTTCGGCGTAGTTGTTTCTGAACTTTGTCGAGAAAAAAGTAATAGCAACTGGTCTTGGTTGTTGGGTGCTTGTGCAACTGAAGTAACCAGAACTTTTTATGGGGGCGGGTAGCTCTACAGGGAGTATTATCTTAACTTTTAATTAATTTTATATTCATTTACTTGGATATTTTCTGGTATTTTTAGTAAATAATAAAATGTAATTTTAATAAAATTTAAGCGTAGTATTTGATTTTACCCCAACTTTGTTTCGACCACCGAAAAACAATTTTTATAAGCTTTCCGGAGAGGTGCCACATAAGGGGTGTTACGATTTAAGATTTCTAAGTGCCATTGTAAGTTTTAAAAAACGCACCATGTATTATAAAGGCTGACTAGCAGGGGATAAAACTTCCCTTTAAAAAATAATTATATATCTACAACCATATTTTTTCAAAAATTTTGTTTTTACATATTTATTGATTACTTGTTGACAAACAAATGTGATATTTAACCCCTAGGTGGTGTAATTCCGCTTAAGGAATAATGTTTTTAAATCATGTTCTTAATTGTTTTTTTTTGTAAGTTTTGGAGCGTTGGGCAAGTCAGCATACAAAAACTTCTAAGAATTTTTTCGCCCCAATTAACCAAAGGTATTTTTTTATACTGGGTTAGTAAAAAGTACCGCAACTTTTAAATATCTATCTAAATTTAGCGCAAAACTGGAAAATCTGGCAATAGTGACAGTATCACTGTTTAATTCTATTTGCCCGGAAATCCTTAAATGCCAAAATTTGTACATAGAGCTTTAGTGGTTTTAGAGATATTTAAGTGCATCTGAACTTTTTACCTAAAATGTGGTGTTGTCATATCTTAGCAGTTAGTAAAAATGGAATTTTGAGAACTTGTGGACTTAATAAATTTAGCCTGTGCAATTTATTGATGTTAATATCCAAAGTGGCTTACATACGTCATAATTCAATAATAAAAAATACAATATTAAAAATACAATAAAATTATTAAACACAAAATATTTAAAATTTTTAAAATCTTAAAATCCTAAAAACCATGGCAACACAAATAATTAAAATAAAATTTTTTGGCAAAAGTTAAAACTTTAATCTTTTCCTCTACATTTAAGGTTTAAAATAAGTCCAAACTAACCTCTTTATCACCTGCTACACAATTTGAAAATTACATTTAAAAATGATATAAAATCCACAGCTTACTAAACACTTTTAAAATTGAGGATGAAATACACAGTCTACTAAACAACCTAATTACACATTAAAACATATAATCATTAATATTGAAGGAGAGATACTCCTCATAACAATAGAAGGGGTTCTTTATCAAGAATACCTTAATTCTATTTTTAAATTCTTTATATTGTAACTGTCTAATTTTTAATGGCAGTTTATTAAAAACTTTATGGACCAATACCCCGGGCCGTCCTGACACCTCTTCAGTCTCCAGTAGCTCGGCACTATATTGATCTTATTGCGAGTATTATGACCATGAACATCTTGGTGAGTGGTACACAGATCTAGGTTGTTTTTTAAATCTAATAGATTTCTATATATGTATAGAGATGTCATTAGTCATAATCCCCAGAGTTCAGGAATGCCTCTCGGCAGTCCTCTATAGCCAAGGTTGGCAAGCAACCTTACTGCCCTTCTTTGCAAATTAAAAACTCTCACTTGATTCAGCCGAGTGACCCCATACTTGAACTGCATATGATATGTGGGTATGGAAAAGGGCAAAATATGCAAGTTTTAGTATTTCTGGTCCTACATTATTGCTTAAATTTCTGAGAAGAAAAGAGGCCGCTGCTTAATCTTTTACAAATCTTATTAATATGACCCCCCACTGAAGTTTTGGGTCCAGACATACCCCCAGAAGGTCACCTGTTCCTGGTCCTCATTTTTATGTCAGTATTTCTCATAGAGAAGACAA